>JBCEWB010143335.1:0-10879 GCA_039654565.1 Peronia peronii | reverse complement strand
GGCAGGGCTTTTAAGAGAAAACAAAAACTCAAAATCGCATTTTTTTAGCAAAATCCAAATTTCAGGACCCGCCCCCTTCCTTAAGTTATCGTTTTGTTACTGCGTTTGTTGTTTCGGGGTAATCTTACTATGTTCTTTTCTCTATGCGTCGGCATTTGCTTGTTTGTGTATGTTACTGTGTTTATTTGTTTGTTTTGGAATTTGCCTCGAAATTTATCTCTCGATGAAACATTACCCTGCACTTGTGATATAAGACAAAGAGATAGATATAATAGAGTGTACTTAGACATACATACAGACAGACAGACAGCAGACGGACAAACAGACATGTAGAGGTGAGAGGGACGGATGGATGGTAGATGGAAGGATGGATGGGTGGGTGGATGGATAAATAGATGGATAAGTGAGTGGGTAGAGGAGTGGACAAATAAATGGATGGATAGGGGGCATGGATGGATGGATGGATGGATGGATGGATGGATGGATGGATGGATGGATGGATGGATGGACGAATGGATGGTGGGTGGATGGATTGGAATGGAAAGTGAGAGAATGGGGACAGACAGAAAAGATAAGACCATAACGTTAACGCTTAAACAAAAGTATCTCACTGTGAATATCGAGGTAAACTGGAATTGGAAAAATCGATATAGTCGCTTAGTAATAAGGTGAATTTAAGCACGCAATCTGTATATGGATGAATTCACTACAAGAAATTGCACAGAATTGCCCAGTGAATGGAAAACATGGCTAACTGCGTGATCATTCCTGCATCATTATACGATGTTACTTTTCATTCATGAACAAATCAACTGAAAATGTTTAACATGCATAAGAATCATATTAACGAGGTCGACAATTTTTTAGTTATTTTTTATTGTATGAAAATTGCATGCTACATCTAATTCAATGTTCCGACCACGATACATTGTCCTTATATACTATACTATCCAAAAGTATACATAATGGTGAACTGAGTTGTATGTTGGGTGTGTGACTGAGTTGTGGCGTGAGTAGGGATGGATTGTGTGACTCCAGTTGTGGGTTGAGTAGGGATGGAATGAGTAAAAGAGTTGTAGGTTGAATAGACATGGGTGTGTGAATGACTTATGGGTTGAGCGAATGGGGTGTGTGACTGAGTTGTGGGTTGAGCAGGGGTGGGTTGTGTGACTGAGTTATAGGTTGAGTAGGCTAGGGATGGACTGCATAAAAGACTTGAGGGTTGAATAGAGATGGGTGTGTGAATGGGTTGTGGATTAAGTAAGGATGGATTGTGTGAATGAGGTTGGGAGTTGAGTAGAAATGGGTTGTTGGGAGTTGAGTAGAAATGGGTTGTGCTTATGAGTTATGGGATGAGTAGCGGTTGGAGACCACTTTTGGAGGGATGGGTTATATGAATGATTTGTAAAAGTTGGAGATCAGTTTGGGGCATGCGTGGTGAGGACTGTATTGTGGGTTGAGCAGAGATGGGATGTACGTGTGAATTAGTTGTGGGTTGGGTTGGGGTTGGAAGGGTAGTTGTAATGCTGGGTTGAAGGATGGAGAACCAATGATTTGACGAGAAGGTACGGGATTTTAGCTGGGTTGACAAAATGCATACACTAGGCACGTTTTCTAAGATATATACAAGGTGCCCGTAAAGTTACTATACAGTTAGGCTGAAAACAACTCTATGAAATGAGTATACTACAAGCAACACTGTTGACATAGAATTCTTTGAAGGAGCTATATCTGGGGAAACCTACCCGAACAAATTGAAGACTTTCCTTGTGCCTACATTGGAACAACGACCAGATTTCCATAACTTGCATTTTCAACATGATCTATTTTTATTACTGATAACTGTACAGCTACTTTATGGACACCTTGTATATTATGCTTATGTTGTCAAGAATTAAGAAAAATCTCAATGACTTCAAAGTTAAAGATCTTTATAGTTTAGACTCACAAGACAGTAGGGTTTCTGAATGAACCATGAACAGAACTGAAATCAGTGGTGAAGTCAATCACAGAGATACAGTAAGAGAGTGAACAGTAATACTGACTTTATTATCAAACATTTTCTGATACAAATATTTTATGCAATAGCATGTATACTGTACAAGATGTATAATGTAAACCAATGGTCTCCAAAACTTCAAGTGTAAAGCAATGCACATACTTTGTTAACACAGCCTCTTTTGGTTTGGTTCCTACCCAACTTGGAATGTAAATCTATCACAATTCATGTAAATAAATACAGTTTAGAAAAAAAAAAATGAACATTGGGATAGTTTTCAAAAACTGTTTTCTTTAAAAGGTGATCAGAGGTAAGAAATGTGTATTCTTCATATATATATTTTTCATTTAATTTTGTTCAATATTTCTCACTTTTTCTCTTACCAGAAATGTAAACAAAAATAGTTGCTTATTTTAATACATATATCAAAACCAGTTGCTTCCCTGGCCCTAACAAACAACATGGCTGATAGGAAGCACACATATAATATGTCTTACATACCACACAACTATCCCCTTGCATTCTCTTTTTTTAGTTTGAAAGTTCAGTGTTTCAATTTGACTGTCACACAATCACGAGGCTTGCAAGTCAAATAAAATGTTCAACCCATGGTTTTAAAAAAAGGAAAAAAGGGACAAGAATTCAGTAACAGCTGGGGTTTAAACATAGAGAAAAGATTGCATAAGTTTTAAACCTCTGTCCAATCTAAATGTAACATTAACTGCTTCACTGCTATCTCCAGGATGAAATACGTCCAAAAATTTATCTCTCATGTGCAAGAAAAATGTACCATACACATCCTGGCTAGTACACTACAAGCCACCCCTTCCTTTACATTTGATCCAATATTCTATTCACTGACCAGATGTTGCACCACTGCACATAATCTTTCAGCATACGCCATAAGCTGATAATTGACAGATGAGGTAACGAGTGATGATAGCTAAAATCAGGTGTATAATCTGTTTCTTCATGTAATATTCAGTAACAGCTGATACTTCTGATTGTGTCTGGGAAGAAGAGGATGAGTGCTGATTGGCTAACGTAGAATAGGCGGGACTGAAAGCAAGTGAGGGATAGCAGTGGACTGAGTGAATGAGATTGGCCATATCATTGATGCTTAGCACAAGACTGTAAAAGCAGTGTAGCAGTGAAGCAGTTAAAAATGATTTTGCAATTCTGATTAATACTCAGATAGTTCTCAATGTAATTTTCTTAACACATCTCTTAACATATAGAAAAAAGATAAATTTTTAACTGTGACATATTCATACAATGTACACGGGACTCAGAAACTTAGAATATCAAAATTTCTTCCCGGGCAAACAATATGATACATGTAGTTTCTACTATGTTTACTGTTCATTGAAAACTGAGGAAAATGAAAGGAATTAGTTACTATGACTCCTATGGAAGTGAAGAACACTGAATTGCTACCAAAAGCAGACAGAAATCCATTTAATATGGTGGCTGGTCAGGATGCTAACAGAGGCTTCTTATCATAACTATGTAGTGTCTGATCAGTAATTTAGTGTTCAGAAAGGGTTAACTCTTACTAGATGGCAGCTACCTCAGATGGCATATTTGAATGAAACCTAAAACACATCCCATACCATTTTGCACCGCATGGAAGCTCATCATTTAGATAAACAATGATACACATATTTGTGAATCTGTTGATGGTCTATTACTGTAAGCAGGATGCTGAACATTTTGGTGGTTCATATAAAGTTATCTGACTCAAACTAAGGATATAAGGATTTAAAATCAGAATCAGTCATAGATAAAAGCATAAAAAAAAGGCTGTGTGGGAACATCAAATGTGGACATATCCACCAAGAGGTGATGATTTTTCAGATCATTACATGACAGAGTTTCTTGACCAGGCCGGGTGTGTAGCTGGTCTTGAGAAGTTGTACTGTGTTGCATCTAATTCTGATGATGGGAGGTAACTCAAGAAACAGCTTTGTTCAACTATGCCAAACTCATGGTAAGTCATGCTGAATGAGAACTCTCTCGGCTGCTCTCCTCGGCTGCTCTCCCCTGATCTGCCACTCCGGGACATCATCACCAAATATCGGTGCATAATAATAGTGCCGTCGAATGATATAGCTTGACTGGCACAGATAGACTTTGCCGTCGACAACATATGAACGAATATCACAGTTTTCCTCTAAAAGACGTTCAGTGTGAATGTGTTCTGCAAAAGCCTGCGGAGAGAATAATATTATGAGTAGAATACTCTGTGGTAGAAAATGGACACATTCTTCTCATATCTTTTATAGACTGCCAAACACCTCTCATGAACATCCAACTGAGATATATTACTATAAAACTCCATAGTCCTGCAACTTATCGTGCTGTCTCAATAATACAATCTAGCTCTACCAAGAAGAAAATTTTCTGACGATACAGTACACTGACAAAAAATATTTTTCAGTCAAGACAAAATGGTTCAAGCAATGAAGGTTAAAGAAAACTTATTCTGGGAAAATTTAATTAATTTTTTTTTTTGTGCATTGACTATTATCTAACAATTTGCATTGCTTGCATTTTTATTGCTTATAATCTCTCTATTATAAAGTATCACATCATACATGAACTTTATTCACAAAATCTGGACACACCATATGTAGTAAACCAAGCGCTCAACATTAATGTAAGTTGCTTATATTTCCTGGAAATGGCTATGAAAACACTGCACAAAACTGTGAAGCATAAAAAGAAAATTCTTTCAGACTAACTCACAGGTATTATCTTTCCAGCCTGGGCTTGATTCAGTTCCACATAATATAACAGCTATACTCACTGTGCACACCGAATCATCAAAGTGATTGCCCCAGATGAAGAGAGAAGTCAGGGTGGAGTTAAAGTTGAGAGCATCAGCAATGGCACACAGACCTTTGGGCCCAATGTTGTTATGGACAATATTCAAACTGGGAATATCACACACACAAACAAACATCTTAAATACTCTGTGTTAAAAATTAGAAATATCACATAATCAAACCAATGTCTTTGATACTTTGCTTAAAATATGCAAAAGAAGCACTTTGTGGACTATGCTGACATTTACAAAATGTGTCTAATGAAGAAATCAAAACCAGCTAACTGTCTAGGTCTCTGGAAAAAATCATTAGATGGTGACAAGTTGTGACATGAACTTAAAGCTCTCAATACTATTTTTGTCAAAAGTAGCTCTGAGGGCTTCTCAACATTTCAACAATTTTTTTTTCATAAAATGTGAGATTCAGACATTATGTCAAACTTTTATGTTGTGCGTTTAACAAAACCTGAACATTTCCACAATCAACAGGTGTCTCCTTAGTGTCACCATAATTCTTAGCCTTTTAATGAATAGACAGGATTTCCCTCATCTATAGTATTTCTAAAAGGTGTCATCAGTTTCTCAAAGGATCTATGTAGCTTGGTAATGTAAAGCTAAAAAACATGAATGGTCCACTTTAATTGTTGGTTGCTAAGTAAAAATTGTTTGCAATTGCAAGATATGTTTCAGGAAAAAAAAAAACCAACAGTTTCAATTGACCTCTGAACTTTATTATCATAATGTTTTGAAGTGCAAACTAAAAAATAGCTTTCCCAGACTTATTAAAATAAAAAGAAACAACAACAACAACAACAGCAATAACAAAGCTTTTTTTGACTTTACTATTTTGTGTTTAGTTTTCTGCATAGCACATACGGTCTACTCCAACAGCTGATATGATAGATTTATCAGTATTTATTTTGCAATAACAAAGCTTCCATTCAGTCTTACCATTCTAACGTTGTGTTGTATGTGCCGATAGCTTCACCCAGGAAAATGGCCCCATCATCCTCCAGTCTGTTGTAGCCTAAATCTAAAACTTTCAGGCCTGTGTTCAGCTTAAGGACTTTGGACAGCTCTCTTACTCCGTCTCTTGTGATACGATTACTGTAAAAAGATATGAAAACATTAAAATCTTAGAAAAATGCAAATAACAGCAAGCGAAATGAATCTCCTCCAGACATCTACTTTATTATATAGTACAAGAAATAATCAATATAAACCAGTCAGTACTTTCTTATTTATAAAGGAACTATCCAGAGAGTAATGTGCACAAATGTTCTGAAGAATTGTCTTTTCCCATCCTCATTTTTTGAAAATTCACTTGGTATTTCAATGCTGGACCCCCACTTATATTCGGTCAGTATGCTTTTCAGGCATAAATTAGTTAACCATGATCTTTTTTTTTATTTCCTACGACAGGATTGGAATTTCAACAGCAGTGAAAATTATGGGCTGGATATCTTTGGAAAAGATTTCTTCACAATGACTTGATTTCTAACTTTCATTTATTCTGTTCCTATATATTTTAAGGTGAGTCACTTCTAGGCATGATAAATGAAATCACAAAACTGATTTCATCTATTATGCTTTAAAACAATCTATTTGTTTTTCAAATTCATATGTGTATACAAGTAGGCTGCGACGCATACAAATAAACCACATGACATAATAAATAAAATCATAATCCGATTCTATTTTCTACACTTCATGATTTCTATACTTTAAAGCAATCTCTTTGTTTTGAAATTTAACTGCATTCAAGAAAACAACAAATACCTACCAGTTGAGGTTCAGATATGTGAGTGTAAAATTGTGAACCAGATTTTCTGCAAAACGGAAAGCTCCGAAGTCTCTCATGTTGAATTTCTGCATGTGGAGCTCTTTTAAGCCTTTATTTACCTATAAAATATTGCAAAATTCAGTGACTGCTGATATTTAATCTTCTCAAAGCATTTCTCTTAATTAGATACAAATATAAACATTCAGATTAAGTGTATGTCATATTTTACTGACTGATGTTAAAAAAAAAAAAAATGCAAAATGACCTTTATTATAATATAAAATCATTTATTTCCTCCTGAAGCACTGCAAAATTTGCAAAAAAAAAAAACGTGACACAGAGATTTAGCAAAAATAGCAAAAGACATACACAAATCATATTGTATGCAGAAAAAAAAAATAAATGTTTCAAAGAATGTTATGAATATATGAATTGTCAAAAAATGCACAGTAACATTTTATCATACAAGTACAATTTGATCACAAAAATGTGGACTTTGCTTTTAGCTGTGAATTTTATCTGAGAAAGAAAAGTCTACCTTGATCATGCGAGTGAAATGGTCTGTTGGCTCTTCCTGGACAGTCCACAGCAAAGGCCGGTTGACATTCAGAGCTTTCAGGGTTTTGTTTTCTCTTAGAACTGTAGCCAGGGCAATGAGGCATTCAATGGTCTGAGGATGTTAGAAGAATCTATGTAAAAGAGCCTGCTAATTTTTCAGCACCAGTCTTGTCCAGTTCTTTTTATCTCCTCATTTATCCTATTCATATCTATCTAGGCCATCGTTTCTATCCAACCTATAATAATTCATTCATCTCATCTATCTGTCTATCCAATAACTCATCTGTCTGTCAATTCCTAAATGCTAACTTCTTTCCCTTCAACCTGCCATCTATTTGCACATCAATCCATCCATCTATCATGCCATTCATCCAATATCTCATCCATCTCATCTCCATCCATTCACCCACTGACGTCTTCACTAATGCATTCATTCTGCCTACTGCTCACTTCAAACTTATCCTATCAACCATACAAATTAATGAACATTAATTCATTTACATATTCAACTGATAAATTTACCACAAATAATTAAATAACAAAACAATCAAGCATTCAATTTTATTGTAATGAAATCAATCGACCCATGAACTTTTAAGCACGCAATCAACAGCAAGCACCTCAGCCAGGCAAATAACAATAATTACATGTATTTAAGTTAGTCAACCAAGCACATGCTCATACCAGATCTGCATCTCCTATGTCCAAGTGCTCCAGTGTGGTATTGATCTGTAAAGCTTGAGCAAATGCCATACCCCCTTTGTTCCCTATTTTGTTTCCATTTAAACGTAAATACTTCAGAGTACTGTTATGCTGTGAAAGAAGACATGCACTATTTTAACAAACTTTTATTGACTCTTTGTTTGCCAACACTGAAAAGTAGCTTATGAAATTTGCCATTTTCATCAACACATAAATATACGTAATATATAAACTTTTTTACCTTCTTGCTGCTATTTGTTATGGCGATAAATGTCTAAACATCCATTCTCTTTGGCCTCTGAGCCAAAAACAAAAAACAAAAAAAAAAAGAAAGACAATTTTTCCACAATATCACATAAAACATAAATGAACATATTTTACCAGAATTCACCCTCATTCCAGAAAACTTTGTGATGTGATAAAATTCAATTTACGAGCAACAAAAATAAGAATAGAGAAAAAAAAAATCATCTCATTTGAAAATAGCTCTTGTAGTGCACAAAAAATGAAAGAGAAGCATAGAAAAATAACATGAAGGCAAAATGATTCTCACTCACTTCATGTTGGACACTACTGACTGCTCAATAACACGTGAAAACTGCAAGACATTTCATATAAAATTAGGATATCATTTTATTTTTATCAGTCAGAAGCCACTGAAAGTTTAATTTACACCTAATAATGAAGCCTAATATTACATGAGAATGAGATGCAGTGATGTCTCTACAGATCTTACATTTAAAGACCTGGCCAAGGCAGCACCTCCATCAGACCCGAAATCATTGCACATGACATTGAGTTCTTCTACAAAGTTGTTAACCTGAAGGAATAAAACAAGATAAGATGGCAAGATAAAATGAGACAGATTTTATTTGTCTTCCCATGGAAATTTCTTTTTCACAATTCATAAGATATAATACTTACATAATATGTCATAATTATATTCACGCACATTGATTAAAATCTGATGGAAGGAATACATTTCTATATCACTCTCAATTAGTTTCAACATAACCAAATACCCATTTCTATCAGAATATTTCAATTGGCTGCGAAGAAGATGCACAGTGTCATCTTGAACTATATTAACTTTTGTTGTACAGGCCTCCTGGTATAGAGCAGTAATGTGACCATAATTTTCTTTGGAAATTTTTGTTTGAAGTAAAGGGCATGTATAATTGAAGACTGCATATTAATTGTAACAAATATTTCAGATACAGTGTTTTGTAATTGTGTATAATTAGTCTTTATATATATAAAAAAATAAATTTACCAAAAAAACCAAAACCATACACACAGTCACACAAACAAAAATGTGGCTCTATGCAGTGTTTCTGGCTGTGAGTTTATAAGGCAAAATTGGACCATTCACTGTCTCATATTTTAATGTCCTTTTTTTCCCATGCTTTTATTTCTGCTTTGTATTATTTATTTATTTACTCATCGTTTTGTAAAGAAGTATATTGGATGGCATATAACAATCATAAAACTAAATCTATTCAAATGAGATGAACCATACATGGTCATATTATCTGTAGATGTCCTCTGTTGTTATCCTGCTCTTGAGGTTTAAACATCAAGTTATTTCCAATATCATCATATTCACAGTATTTAAATTAGTCTTGATAGATCTTATTTGGTTATTTGAATAAATGCAGTATTCGACCAGTAATGACGAAATTGGTATAGCAATCATTGCTATAACATTCAACCACTATTGTATTCATTAGTGATCTGTTCTCTACAGATACAGAGTAATGTCTCATGCACAGCTACACCCATGAGATATGGTCAGTGTATTTAACTGTCAAATACAAAAAAAATGTTAAGTAGTGGTAAGAAAAGTCAATGTGAGGCATATTCGGTAGTGGCACCTAATCACACAAATAGAAAACTGCATCCAGTATTGTAAGGAGAAAACTAACATGACATCCAAAGGGCCTGTCAGAAAGAGGCCAAAGAATACATGAAGGCCTGACAACAAGGCTTTGATAAAGAATATACAACTGACCACTTTGACCAGAAGGAAAGCACCAGACAGGAGAGCCTGGAGATATAGTATGTAAAAGAGCTATACTCCAAAAGGGAATAAAAAGTCAATAATGATAATGATTTAGTGTCAGCAGACTGACTAGTATTGTGGCAGCAGAGTGCACACAGTATACACCACCAGAATATTTTCTTACCTCTAGCAGTTTCCCCAAGACAATTATGCCTTTATCTGTGATAACGTTGTAGCGGAGATCAATACTGCGGACATATCTGTTGTTCTCCAGAGTTTTGTACAGGACAAGACAATCATTGTCACAGATACGTTCTGTGGTCAATTGGGGGTGGTCGCCAGCCAGGTATAAGTGCATGGAGTCTTGAAATTCCCTTCAACAAACAGTTCAAAAGATTCTGTGTTAGGAAAATTTCTTTGTATGTCAGTTAAGTTTAAATATTGATTAATAAAGTTTATAAAATGATACTGTGCAGTAAGTTGTTGTGCCCCCCCCCCCCCCCATTTTTCACACTGGAAGGGTAAGATATTTAGTTCTTCTTTTTTTTCAAATAACCAATGAAACATACATTTCAGTCATTTACTGATAAATAGTTAAACATATATTTTTTTTATCTTTGTGTTTTTTTTTATGACAAATCATTTAAACAGAGTGTTTTTCATTCTTGCTAGCATAACTGCCTAACATGATGTCTACATGCCATGTTTGCCCAAAGTTTATGTTTCACTTTGTATGATGTGCATACCAATATTGTAGATGTAACTAAAGTTATATGCTACTGTTCTTTATCATCATTAGACTGTTCTTCATTTTACGAAAAATATATACGACTATCCAACCGGTAACTAATCAAACAATTAAAAAAAGCAAATTACATTTACAAAGAACTTAGATTGAATATTGTTGTTACTCTGCCAAATTTTCAAGCCTGCTTGGCTCTTCGTCGGGGCAGTAATGAAAACATATAAAATGTAAATAGGGTATTGCTGTACACGAAAGGAAATGGG
>JBCEWB010143324.1:0-10879 GCA_039654565.1 Peronia peronii | reverse complement strand
ATAGATAGATAGATAGATAGATAGATAGATAGATAGATAGATAGATAGATAGATAGATAGATGATAGATAGATAGATTTTTGTAAAATATATGATCAGGATGGCGAAAATGCCTGTAAACTTTGATGAAAAAAGGCGTATTGTCAGCGCCTGATAGAAACTGCTCTTCTGCTTATCTCTTAATCTCAGCCACTATCGTGAGAAATGTGCAGCGGGCAGAAGAAGATGTCTGTGCAATCCATTCTCAAGGCCCGCTATCCCTGTGCCACTCATCTTGGAGAAGCTCAATAATCCCCCCTTTGTGGACTGGCACAACGGTTTTGGCTTGCCACTAACACCCCAGCACAGTGTTACAAATACAACCAAATACGGTCGATGTCATAGAGTACCGAATGCAGGTTACGACAATCTTCGGTTTTACTCTTCAAACATATCTCAGAAACTGGTTTCGGGGCTATTATGAAAACAACTTGACAACATGTTCCAGTATTTCCTGGATCCCAGAAGATCACAAAGAAAACAAATGTCCTCTAGCTCCAAATTATTCGTGTTCACTGTTTAGTAGTGGGAGTTGCTTCTCTGTACTTCAGCAGTACAGAAAAGACAAAACGCTTGCAAATAAATGTGAAATTACACAGAGATGATATAATAATATAACTGGTGAGGCTGTGCATGTGAAGGAGTGGTAATGATGCAAATAGACTTCACCTCCTACACCCACAGGACTTTATATGTTGAATCCGCTCTGCTTGTGAACACGCGTACGTTTTGTACCTTTATGGCTGCACTGATGTTAGAAAGAAGCAAAGAGAGAGAGAGAAAGAGAGAGAGAGAGAAATTAATACATATAAATATGCATAATATATCTATGAAACTTTACATGTGAATGAGCGGTAATAATGCAAACAGACACACTTCTCTCACATCCATGCCACTCTGCCATTCTATCTGTTGAAGCCGACCGTCTATGAACGATTGTGCATTCTATATCTTTTTGGCTGCACCAGTGTTACTGTTAAAAAGATGAAAGCACAAATAAAAAAAGAAAGAAAGAAAAAAGCAAAAGAGAACGATAAATAATCCAGCCCAGCACAACTGATGCATACCGCCGAGCCAGAAGAACTTATCAACACCACTGAATTTCATGGCATGCAAATTAAGATTATTCTGAAGGCTGGAAAGCGAACCGGTGTGCGCGCGATATGCTATATGGCTATTGGCTTCGAAACGACGATGGTGAGGCGGTGATAAGGAGTCTGGAACAAACTTCTACCTCCCCCCGCCAACAGTTCTATCATTAAATGTTTGACAAAATGTTTTTTCCCGCAAATCTTGTTTTGTGAATTGAATAAAGTACAGGATTTGAAGAATTAAGTGACGTCACACATTGTCTTTTAATAATATGGAAAGTTATATCTGAACACAATGGGTATTATTCAAACTGTCATTTAATAGGCGTTTTGTCAAAGTATATAAGTAGAGCTGCCTGGCCATAGCTGTTCTTATGTTGGTTTCAGTGTTTCTAAAAACGTCTATGTATTTCGAAGCTTTAGTGTTTTCTCCCGAGCCAACTCCGACGTCCTGAAACCTGCGGAACAAATAGACTCTATGTTATATCCGTGGCCGATTCTGTGCTCGAATCGGTCCTATCAGTCACAGCCGGACATATGAAAAGTGATGCTTCTTGGTCACTGTCGAATACGACGGGCGCACATATACAAATATCTATGTATTTCAAAGCTCATTTATCTTTAGTGTTCTCTTTTCCACTTCACCTCCACCCTACTCCTCCCGCTGGCCGTTCCTTAATTTGTTACTTCTTGTCTTTCAGGATCGTGTGCTCCGGCTGTTCAAAAAATAAATAAAAAATTATAGATCTAATGGTCTCTGTTTCTCATTGCCTCAGATTATCGTTTTGATTCGTTGTTTATAATAAATTACATCAGTTTTCAGTTTCATAGTTTAGTTGTGACCGTTTTGATACTGAAGATCCTATACAATTTGTGACTCATGGCTATTTCTTCACGGTGCCAACTCAAATTCTTGGACACGATAGAAAGCTATTTTTACAATCATGTTCATGTTATGTTTGTGCTCATATCTACGATCTTCTTGAATACTGATAAATATACAGTCTCTCTTTCTGTATTTCTCTCTCACTCTCTGTATTTCTCTGTCTCTCTTTCTTACTCTGCTTAAATGATAAAAGCACTGCCGATGATGGACTCACCAGGTTTCAAAGTGTGGAAGGGCGCTACATGATGAGGATGAGGATAACATTACTAGCATTATGATTGCCCTTTATCTGTATAATTCGCTCCGCAATGAAGAGTTTCTGCATTCAAGCCATTGTCATTCACATTATCTAACCTTTCTCACACAGCTGCAAAGGAACAATTCTGCGTATCCGAAGTCGATCTATAGCGATTGCATTGGCATCTCTGTGGTTATCATTATCTCCTTGTCTATATTTTTGTGAGATCTACATTGTGTATACCATGCACGCTTCAAACTATTGTGTGATGATCAAGAGGATAATATTACGGGCATGCAATCCTTCTGTTTGTAGTGCTCACCTCATACTGTAATCTACCGCAGGAGTCGTTAAAAAAAGAGGGCCAAGCTAATGTTGTTATTCGCCCGATCTCTATTGTAACTGTTCATCTAGAACTGTTATGTTTGCGCTATCAAGTTACGCTAGGTTTGGTTCTTTTTCTATGACTGGTGCGGCATCAGTAAACTGTGGGAGTAAGCATAGGTGTAGGGGTGAACTCACTAATAGCTCAATGGTTGCATCAGCATCACATTAAGGCGAACTGTATGCAGGTAAAGAAAGAAGCTCGCAAAAGTCCAGGTAAATCGTTGTAGTCGGACTGCTCACTCGCGCATAAAGTAAGCACTGAAAGAAGGGGAAAGCTGCACAAACTCTTCCATAGACGAGACAGTTGGGCAAAAGGGAAGGGGAAAGGGGAGATTACAGTCAGACTGTTTAATTATAAAAATATGTATTTGCTCTCAGCAAGTCGCACATAAAAAAATATATGTATGTCTCACAACATGAATGAAAGTCTATATACGCGTGTTTCACTCTCAGCTTTAGCGCCATTTTGTCTCACCAATTACCCGTAGTATCGGCTTCCCTTGCACTTAAACCTCTGCAAACCCAGTTGGCAGCTGGTCAATTTGCGAGCTCTCACCGGTCAACAGAATGCTTACATTCACTTCGGAGTGCGTTTGTATCTGCGTCGGTAATACGCTCCCAATGTGAGGGTGGTATAGGGTACCACCGGCTAGGGTGCGCTGGACTCGGCCAGAGGTCGAATCTCCTACCTCAGTCGATAGGATTGTTTAGCAGATATTATACTTTGTACATATATATAAGCTGACTGCTATAATTGATAGGATGAAATAAGACAGACAAATTAATTTTATGGATAGTGGGGAAAAAAAAACTTTTAAAAAATGTAGAACTAATATATGCATATGTGGTAAAGGCCACATTCTCTCTCGTTCTTTCTGTTTCTTCCTCTCTCCTCTCACGCATACTCACGACCACGTACATATGCGTACATACACATCTAAAAATAAAGATAATACACTCTTGAATCTTAGCCACAAAAATATATCTAGGCTACAAGTCTTTTTATCCATAGGCCGACTGAGGAATAGGAAAATGGGAAAAGCAGGAGAATGATGACGACAGAGAGGGAGAGGTTGAATGGAGGAGTTAGAGGTAGGTAGAAAAAGGACAAGAAAGGGATAGGGGAAGAATATTATGTGTTTATGAATGACTCCTTATAACACTGCTCTACAATAAACATATGTAGTTTGATTTCCTTGTGGCGGATGTAACAAGGAACAAAACAAGTCTACAGACCTAAAAATTTGCATCTTTTAAATTATAACTGGGCCCTTCAGCCACATCCCCCCCCTCCCCCCCCTCCACCCTTCCCCCATTCTTCCTCCCATTTCAATCGTTGTTCCCTTCATAAACAAGCACACTGAGTGCAGAATTAAATAATAATAATAATAAATAAATTTAAAAAAGATGAGAAGAAAACCTGACCAGGTGTCCCTTTGAATACTTCTAAGGCAGACTGAGATGGCAGACTGCCAACAATCAGGCCGATATTGGACTAGTAAATTGTATTATAGAGAGGGCTGATCGCTCGGACATTACTAATTTTCTGCAAACTCTCCACTCATTCCGAGTGAACTTGATTGGTCATGAACTGGGAAGAAGAAGAGGGCGAATCTGAGGGACCACACTAGGACATTCTGACACAATGAAAAAAAAAAAAAAGATGTTCTGATGTTCATGACTTCTGTACTACAGGCTAGATTGACAAAAGCTACATATAGTAAAATTAAAGTTATGGAAGCAACGACAACAACGACAAAAACAACAAAATACAACTGACTGACAACACATAAATTCAACATCCAAAGGTATCACATGGAATGCTCCCAGAAATTTATATCACTACTTCTGATTTAAGATGAAAACTTTGAGGCAACCATTTGCTCCCCCTTCCCTCAATCTTATTCTGTGAACAGATCTAAGTATACGAGGCCAGAAATGTTTGTCACGACTGTACTATTGTTTGATGTTTCAGTTTCCGTCACGTTTCACTAACCTTCAAAGCAAAATTTGACTGAAGATGTCAGCTTTCCTAAAAGGCACTGTCAAACTCTATCTAAACAAATTTTGGATAAGATCAACACTGAAAAACAACACAGGTCACAACATGCCTTTTTCACTAAGATTAAGATTCGGGACACAGAATCTCTACATCCACAATATAACACTTTTTTCTTAAAACCAGATCAAAAACTTACTATTTCCACACTTCCCATGTCCAGTTTAAGTACAATAACTCCTGATGTCAAAGCATAAGATTATTTATCAATAAGAAGCGAAAAAAGAAACGAAAGAGAGAAAATGTAATTTATAATGGGAGTAGGAAGAAAGCAGGCAGAAGGCTGGAAAGACCTTTTCTCCATCAAAATGATTAATTATACATTTAATGGAATCACTCATCATGCTCTTCCTGTCTCTAGCAAAATTAGCTGATAAATTACATAGGCATGATACTTAATACACAAACTTTCCTTTTGCAGTCTCAGACTAGGACAAACATTTCGTTCAGTCCTCCAGCGTGATGAACAATAATAGTGCTGATAATGATACTGATAATGCTTGATATCAAATCTTTCATTTTACTTCAGTTGTTTAAATAATAACATGAATAATTAGATGTTTAGACTAGACTTTGATGCAATAATATGCAATTCAGAAGCCAATAAAACTGTACCATAAAAAAAAAAAGCGCAGAGACAAAATAAAGACACTGCATAAAAATCAGAATTTTCACACAGATCTCTGTAATTGTTGAGGAGATTATAATCTCAAATTCAGTTAGCAAGCACATGCACTTTCCTTTGGCAGAATGATTTGTTACCTTGATCTGTGATAATAAAAATCATGCCCGTGAACAGTAAGTGCATCTAAAACTCAATACTTTTCATTCCTACTCTAATGCTCCAATCATATGGCACATGTTCTGTTTCAAAGTTGACTTTGCCAGTAACTGTTATAACCAGTATCAGTAAAGAAATTATTTTGCTGGCACTTTAATCATGTTGCTTTAACTGGAAAATACATTATTTTTGAAAGAGAAAAACCAGCTCATCATTTTTTTAAAAATTTGTTCATCCCTCACAACAACCTTAAGAATGATGATTCATGATAAGAGCAATAATAGCATTTGGATCTCTACAGAGACAAGAACCCAATGAGATGAAAATCTATTATCTGTGTAGGACAGCTTTTCTCGAGAAACTGAGAAATTATTGCTTAACATCAGCTTTACAGGTGACTGTGACAACATGATCATGCTATAAAAAATTTACCATTATTAAATTAATTTAAACAAGCAATATCTTGAGGATAAAAAAAAACAAACCTCTATAAATTCCTATCTGATTTCAATATTTACTATGTAAACTTTGGCAATAATAATAATTTCTGGAAAAAAAATTAAAATGCAATCACAAACATATGTGTACTATATCCAGCATGTCACCCCTAATCTTTATAAATTTTCCTATTGTTTCTCAGGATTACTTGTTCAACTTCACAATTTGCTATATTGATCTATAAATGCCTGAAAACTACACATGCACTAAAAACATTTTTCTTCATCCAGCCTTCCTCACCTGTTATTGTTTTGAATTTTTATTTTCTCCTGTTAACTCTCCCAGTTTGGGTTCTTTCATCTACAGCTTTATATCATACTAAACTATTGTGACATTTTTTCAAAATGTATCTTAAACACATTGCGATTCCAGATTATTATGTCATATGCCCATTTGCTGATGGAGACAAATGACATGCAAAACAGGGAACATAGGACGACTGAAGAGTTTTGTGGAATGCACAATAATGTATAGGTGATGAGAGCCCTCTATAAGAAAAAATTAATTTTTTCTTCAGTGGGATGAGAGAGGTCATAAAAAATATCACTAACACATTTCACTACTTATTTTTTATTTTTTTTGCTAGCCATGGATCTATCAAATAAATAGGCCTATAGAAACATCAAAACAACACACAAAATATTGAAAATACTAGCAAAAAAAAAGATCTCCTCAAAAAGAAAATTGTAATAACTGTTTACTAACTGACAAATGAATGATATATATTTCTATGACCAACTTCCTAGTCCTCACTGATGCCAGCATGGTCGTAGAGGAAAAAAAATACTGAAAAAAAAAAAACCCTAAAAGAATAAAAAACTTGTTGTAAACCTTGATCCAACACAAAAACGGTATGAATTTTTCACATCAGAGCATCTCATTGGATAAATTTATCACTGATCATTGCAAACTGATGGAATGATTTAAGGTCCTTTGGATTCAAAAATGCAAATCACAGAATACCATTTTATTACCATAGATCATACTAATCTAGATACAGATCTAATAATAATAGGACATGCTATTTCGCACCCTTAACTCGGGCAGTAGTTGACCATACAGAATTCTGTATCATAGAGAATTATGCATCCAAGTTTCAATTGTTAAATCAACTCAATTGTAGAGAATTATGCATCTGACTTTCAGGTGCTAGACCTAGTTGATAGGGCTTCAGGTCTAGATCTAGCTGACTACAGAAAATTTATAAATGCAATAGAATAATACACCCAAGATTTAGCTGTTACTTGATTGCAGAGAATGATCCACTCAAATTTCTGATGTAAGTGAATTAAGTTCCCAGAAGAGAAGTGCGCAGCAAAATTTTGAGTGCTGCTAATAAGTAGAGATGTATGTTGCACTTTTTCAGCCTGAACAAAAAGCAAGCATGAGAGATTCATTCAATCTCTGGTGACTAACATTACCTTGAAGACTTTATCCTATTTTAATTTAAAATCCCTTTGGAATGCAAATCTATAATCTCAAAAAAAAGTATTGCAAACTATTGTACAGAGCCTTCTGCTGTTCACAAGACCCTGGTATTCTGACAGAGTAATATCTTATAATGGACATGGAAGTACGTTGTCATCCTTTGACTCCTGTTTTGATTACTGTTCATAATTTGTGCCCCTCTATATCTACAATTTCAAACACTGACAATACTATGCCCCAAAGTTTCAGAACTTTTGTGGCGTAATCACCCAATACCTGTGTAAATAGTCGACTATATAACAAATTTCTAGAAATTAGATACATATCACAGTCACTTTTCTATTTTCATTCATTATGACAATACACATCACAGTCACTTTATATTTTCATTCATTTCTTTGTGTTTTTGTGTAAGGAGATTGATAGGAAAGATGACTTCATCTCTAATGCAGGACTATGATTTAACGCTATCCCTTCATGGCTGGCTTTGCTGAAAATACTGCATGAAAAGGCAATGCTGTGAAAATGTTCATGTTTACACACAAAAAAAAAAGAGAGGTAAAACAAAATATTAAAAAAAAAGAAAGAAAAAGAAACCAGCACAAATTAGGCCTATCTTGTCCTCACTCCCCCATTCATGTTTCTTTTCGAAGGAATTGTTATTAAAAGAGAAGTTCGGCGTCTTTGTTCTGACCTCGTTTAATTAGTACCCGCCAGATAGCATCTTGATGTATGCATGGACCAGATTCTACAAGACAGAAACTAATGTTGAAAAAGTAAGTTCCAGTGACTGTTTGCCCACTAACATCAACCCATGCAGGGGTTGCTTGCAATTTGATACGATAACAATTGGACCTGGGGTTTTTTGTGGGGAGGGAGGGAAGGGGAAGATGGGAGGGGACAGTTTAAGGCTGAGATCATTTTGGGACACCATACCAAGTGGCGTACACTGTCAAACTAGACTTCAAAACTGTTCATCATTCGTCCACTCATTCATTCACCAATTTATGTATGAATGTTTCATTTTCAAACAGTTTGAGCTGTCTTTCAAAGTGCTCACTTAAAGTGAAGCAAACTTCACACCAGCGTAAAAAATATCAGTATACAAAGATCTCTCACTAGATGAAAGTCCTGCATCGTGATTGTGGACCATAGTAAATCTAGCCTACCAAGCTAACTCACAACAATTAAACAGCCTACAGCTTCTCTGCTGCGCATGCGCAATTTGAGTGTGAAATACTTTGAAGTCATTCTACAGGGCCTACCCAAAACTCTGGTGCGGAATAACAGTCCAATATGATACTGACACTGTGTATTCGAATCTACCGAATTTAGCCTAAATTAGATCAACTTTTATTTGTAAAATGACTGAATGGTGGTAATCTCTGTTCTAACTTTCATAAGAATATCCTCTCTATCCAGCATTCTCAGTCCACCCCCGTGGTCTAAGCCTCTAAGCATTTCGACACTAGAGATGGAGGAGTGTACACCTAGGCTAGTCATGGAGATAAAAGGGAGGAGGGTGGAGTGGAGTATTCGTTTGTGCTGTGTTTATACGTACCTCTACTTGAACTGACCGATCCATTATTTCCCATGGTCTTGACTGAATGTTAGGATATAATTTCTATTTAAATCACATCATACACGTTTACAAAGAAACAATGTTTTTTTCGCAGCAAAGTTTCTTCAGAGAAAAGTAATAATACAATAACCTGTGAAAATCCAATGTTTCCACCGGATGTGGTTAGAGATATTTAAAGAGTTTTCTCCCTTTTGAAAAAGTGTTTCTTAAAAGAACAATTTCACTTTCTAGTGAAACGAAACAGGTTTATTAATTTTAATTTTATTGTTATTGTCGTTTCTTTTTAAACCTTAATATTGTTTCTGTGGTAAAAATAACAAAAAAAGCATCTTCTCGTCACCTCCTGAGTAAACTTTGTTAAACTGTTCCCAGGGCTGCACACTAGCACATGTGTAAACGAATGGGTCACTTCTTTATTCACTGAGTACAATTTTCGAACTCACGAACACATCATTCAGTACCTGAAAGTCAAACAATGCCCTAATATGTGTTTTTATTAGGATCAAAATCCAGCAATAGTTCATTGTTTCAGATCTGAAAATGGTGCACTCAGTAGTCTTTTAGTTCACAGGATTTGTGTGTGTGTGTGTGGGGGGGGGGGGCGCGTTAGCTTATCTTATTTTTTCCATGTGTGTGTGTCTGTGTATGTATCCGTGTTTTTTGTTTGTTCGTTTGTCTGTTCGTTTGTTTTTTAAGCTTCAGATTTATGGGAGAGTTCATTGTATTGTTCTGCATTGTTCCACAAAACATAATATTGTATACATCTCGAGTTACAATGACAGAAATGCATTTTACTGGATTGTTTGGTAAGAATAGTATAAATTATTTTGAATAATGTTTGAATATTTTGCTGTCACGATTGTTGTATGTTAATGCACGACACATTTGTATCCACCACTATGATGATGATAATATTGCTACTACAGCAGCACCACAATGCAAATGTAGGCGATGTGTATAAAAATGACAATAAGACGTGGTTATAAAACCAGGGAAAATTGCGGGGTTTTGTTGTTGTTGGTGGTGGTGTTGGTGTTGGTGTTGGTGTTTTGTTTTGTTTTGTTTTGTTTTTTTACGCATTTTATCTCAGGTATCATTATTTAATTACTAACAGAATAACTCGTATGTGAAAATATTCTTTTAATATGATTTTTTATTATCGTTGTCTTTTTCTCTTTTTTAAATCAGGGTCTATACATTATTGGCGAAATCCTTCAGTTATTGACTTTGTGTTGCTTTCATTACTGTTTCAGGAGGAACAGTGGGTTGGGGGTAGGGGAGAGGGCGGGGGGAGGGGGGCTGAAGAAGGCAGTTATATAGTTGAATACAGATGCTGAGTTGTGGTTATACCAAAGTGGATGTCACACTTACAAACAGTCTCTTTCGGGGAAAGATTTGTGAAAGTCAAGGGAGATAGCTGTGTCAAGTAGATTTATTCCTGTTTTGTGAAGAGTGACGTCCCCTTATATACGAAGACGAAGGAAGAGAGGCACGACGAAAAAAAAAAAAGGCAAAAGAAAAAGAAAAGAAGAGAAGAGAGAAATGAAGGAGAAGAGAAAGGATTTCTTGC
The DNA here is from genome assembly GCA_039654565.1 of Peronia peronii. NCBI lineage: Eukaryota > Metazoa > Mollusca > Gastropoda > Systellommatophora > Onchidiidae > Peronia > Peronia peronii. The sequence continues at coordinate 321 of JBCEWB010143324.1, read as the reverse complement.
TGTATTCTTAATTGTGTCTTTTATCTTTCATTCTTCAATCATATCGCAATGCTTGGAAAATTTCACGAAAATAACATGTAGGTGGAATCAATTTTCTTCTTTTTAAAATCAATTCAGGGTAGTTAGTGGTCAATATAGGGTATTAATTCGCTTCACTATTCCAGTTGATTTGGGTTTTTTTGCTTTTGTTTTGTTTTTTTTTTTTTCTGTTGTTTTTGTTGTTTTTGTTGTTGTTTTTGTTGTTTTTGTTTTTGTTGTTGCTGTTGTTGTTGTTGTTGTTGTTGTTGTTGTTGTTGTTGTTGTTGTTGTTGTTGTTGTTGT
>JBCEWB010143302.1:0-10880 GCA_039654565.1 Peronia peronii | reverse complement strand
CATGGCGGGGCTTGGTAGTTCAAAAATAATATCGCGTTATCGGTTTATTGAAAATGACGCGCCTAGCGTAAGCATGCTCCAGGAGACGTTTTCAAGAGCGACACTTCTATAGGCGAATACAATGTCTGTTGCCTCAGAGATACCATAACCCACTTGGGGGCTCCAATAAAACCCTCCGTCATTACCATCATTGATGCCAATGCCGTAACCCAATTCGGCCCTGGCTAACAGTCGATCGGTAATATCTAACTGTGCACGCCCCCCGATGGGCAGGAACTGAACGTCAGCGACCTCAACGGTTCCGAAGACACCCGCATCAATGTCGTCGCCGAAAGAATACGAATACCCTAACGTCGGACCTGCGCTGAACTGGTCGCTGACTTCAAACATATAAGCAAGGTCTAGAGCAATGGCGAAATCGGAAAAATCGCTAGCGTCGCCTACGGGCAATCCAAGATGGCCGCCTGCCTGAAAACGATTTTGGGAATGTGCCGTTAAAACTCCAAAAGTAAGCGCTAAAGAAAACAATATTAGTTTTTTCATAAGATGGTCGTTTTTTGATTTAGGATAAAATTATAACAATGGTATAAAAGTAATTGATTTTCACATAATCCATGACAATGAATTGCTTTTTTCTCGATTTTTTAATTATTCTTAAACCTTACCGTAGCCTTACCTTTTTCTCTGCAAAGAAAAGCCCCGCAATGGCGGGGCTTGGTAGTTTAAAAATAATGTAGAGCTATCAATGTATCGAAAATGATGCGCCTAACGTAATCATGCTCCAGGAAACGCCTTCGCGAGATACACTTCTATAGGCCAACACAATGTCTATTAACTCAGAAACGCCATAGCCTAGCTGGGGGCTCCAATAAAATCCTCCATCATTACCATCATTAATACCAATGCCGTAACCCAATTCGGCCTTGGCCAACAGTCGATCGGTAATATCAAATTGTGCACGCCCGCCAATGGGCAGAAACTGAATGTCTTCGATTTCAATCGTTCCGAAGATACCTGCCTTGATGTCGTTGCCGAAAGAATGCGAATACCCCAAAGTTGGACCTGCGCTGAACTTGTCGCCGACTTCAAACATATAGGCAAGGTCCACGGTAATGGCGAAATCGGAAATGTCGCTGGTAATGCCTACGGGCAATCCAAGATGGCCGCCTGCCTGAAAACGATTTTGGGAATGCGCCGTTAAAACCCCAAAAGTAAGCGCTAAAGAAAACAATACTAGTTTCTTCATAAGATGATCGTTTCCTGATTTAGGATAAAATTACTCAGCTCTTATAATCCGTAATAATGGCCTGTTTTTTTCTTGATTTTTTTATTCTTATAATACTGCCTGCTCACGTTGTTTCCTCATGTCAAAAGAAAAATTGATTTTTTTTGAGCGCTCTTCCCAAGGCGGCCAAAACGTTTTTTTGATAAATCAAGGATCGTTTTATTTGTTGCGCTTTTGCCAAATAAGACTATCCTTTAACGCCAACGCCTGCACGACTTAAAAAAAGATACCCTTGCTCCGGACTAGGCCTCCGGAATAAAAGTAGGTGAATCCATAAACCGGAATCCAGCCTGCCAATGGAATCGAGGCCATGCCTGGCGAAGGTGTCGTCAACCCGGTCGCTTTCCGTTCCACCGTACCTTTTACGGCATGTTCACCTCTACCTTGTTATTGCTCATATCGATGTCGGCCATGCGTTGTGTGGGATCGATTTCCACCTCTTTTATATCGCTTTTCTTTTTGTCGGGTATCTCGAAAGCATACGAAGGGTCGACCCAGTTCCACGTCGCCAATACCGTTCTCTTTGTCGATGTGTCTTCTGCCCGCTTGGCGCCCATGGTTTCGTTGAGGGGGATGTAGAAGATTTCTTTTTCTCCGTTTTTGTAGGTTACCCACAGGTCTATGGGCATGGGCATCTTGCCTATCCTTTTCAGCGTGATACGCGTTCCCGCTGCCTTGAGGTTTTCTATCTTTTCAATACCGTAGTCGATGCGCTTGGTGGAATATATCCAGTAACGCAGATACCATTGCAGCTGCAGCTCCGACTCTTTTTCCATGATACGTATAAAGTCGTTGGGGTTGGGATGTTTCATTTTCCATGCGTTGTAATAGCGCTTCATACCGTTGTAAAACGTTTTTTTTCCGATCAGGTACTCCAGCTGTTGCAGAAACAATGCGCCCATACTGTATGCGCCTACCCCGTAGGCGGTATTGGTGTTGTAATGGTCGGCGTGCGTGCTGAGCGGCTCTTGAAGGTCTTTTTCCACCAGATGCATATAACTCAGGTAGCTCACCTGATGCGGACCGCTGGGCTGCGCAAACAGACGCGCCATAGACTCCGAACTGGCAAAGGTGGTAAAGCCCTCGTCCATCCACGGATAGAGCGACTCGTTGGTGGCTAACGCCCCCTGAAACCAGCTATGGGACATCTCGTGCACCACCACGCCTACCAGGCTCTTCAACGAGCGCTCTCCGGTAACGAGGGTGCACATAGGGTATTCCATGCCGCCGTCGCCGCCTTGTATGACCGAATAGGAAGGGTAGGGGTAATCGCCGTAGACGCTGTCCATATAGTCAAAGTGCTTGACGGCATAGGTCTTCATTTTTTCCCAGTTTTCGGTGGTCTTTTCTCCCGGTTGATAGAAGAAACGAATGACGGTTCCGTCCGACGCCCGGGTTTTTACATGGCGGTAGTCGGGGTCTGCCGCCCAAGCAAAGTCGTGTACATTCCGAGCCACAAAATGCCATGTTGTGACGTCTTCTTTTTTTCGCTTCATGTCGTTGTCGCTATATCCATACCCTATTTCGTCGGCGTTTTGGAGGATGCCGGTACCGGCTACCATAAAGTCGGCGTCCAGCGTGAGGGTCACGTCGTAGTCGCCCCATACGCCAAAGAACTCTCTGGCGATATAAGGCGTGGTATGCCAACCTTGCACGTCGTACTCCGCCATTTTGGGATACCACTGGGTCATGGAGTAGGCTATGCCTTCTTTGCTGTCGCGTCCCGAGCGACGTATCTGTACGGGTACCTGCGCTTCGAAACGCATTTGAAAAGAGGTCTTCCGGCCCGGCATGACAGGCTGGTCGAGAACCACTTCCAAAAGGGTTCCACGCATGGAAAAGTCGACGCTTTTGCCGTCTTGCGTCAGCGACTCCATGCGTTGGTAGCCGATCTCTTCGTCGCGGAGAAGGGATATCCTGTCCCTTACCCGCTGGTCGGGGTCGGGCAGGTTGCGCGAGCGCACGTCCATCATGCTGCCCGGTTGAAACGCGTTAAAGTACATGTGGAAATATACGCGCCTGAGGGTGTCGGGCGATCGGTTGTAGTAGACCAGGCGTTCGTCGCCCTTAAGGCGATGCGTGGCGACGTCCAGGCGGGCATTTATCGTATACTCCACGCCTTGTTGCCATGCGCAAGGTTGCGCAGACGCCTTATAGAAAGCCAGCAGCGCCAGCGCACAAAACCATTTTATCTTCATAGGGATAGCTTGTTTTACGCCGGGCGATGAGCTCGCGTGGCGCCGTCAAAAAAATAGTCGTCCGTTGAAAGAGAGCGTTCCTGTACCCTCCTTATGGGCCTAAAGATAGCAACAATACGCGTAACGTCTGTAGAGTCGGTACCGGGAAACGCGTATAGCCGCTATGGACGGTAGGGCGTGATGCGGCGTACATAAAAAAGTTGGCTGCCATTTAAATTAACTCTACTATATACGATATCTAATATCGTTGCTTTATTTACCCTGCAAAAGCTTTATAAATCGTTTAATTTTATTTATAGGTAAAATTTAATATATTTGCAAACCACATGTTCTCGAAATGCCAAATTAAAATACCCCAATTTAGCGGACCAATGGGTTCTGTTTATACTATATTAGTTGACGAAGAAGAAACAACAGCGTTCAAAAACTTTGTAATGGATAACAATAATTCATTTAAAAGTGAAATAAAAGATATAGTTGGACGTTTAAACACTATGGGGTTTAAAACAGGTATGCGAGAAAACTTTTTTAAACTTTACGAAGGGAACCTAGGAGATGGTGTTTGCGCCTTGTATGACAAAGAAGACAGTAACTTGAGATTATATTGTATTCGTTATGGCTCTCAAATTGTAATACTTGGTGGTGGAGGCCACAAACCAAAGTCTATCCGAACTTTCCAAGAAGATGAAAATTTAGAGAAACAAAATTTTATTCTGAGAACATTATCAAAACTCATTATTGAAAAAATGAAAGACAAGGAAATTTGGTTTAGTGAGGATGGCTTAGATTTTGAAGGTGACTTAACAATAGAAAACTATAATCATGAATAAATCTGCACAAGAAAATTTTGACTTTATAGACGATATTTTAGAAGAAATACCGCCTGTAGAAATGAAAAAAATTGAACAACGTATGCTTAATGCGGAGAAAATCCGCAAAGCTATGGATGCAAAAGGGTGGAATAATACCAAGTTATTAGAAGCTCTAAATATGAAAAGCCCGAGTATTATTACTAAATGGTTAAGTGGAACTCATAATTTCACTCAAGACACTTTAGTAGAAATAGGAGAAGTTTTGGAAATCAATTTCTTTGAAACGATAGAACAAAAAATTACTATCGAATTTAGTTTTCCTGTTTTAGAAAACAAGACAGATGGATTTGATTCATTTAGTAGTCTGGATTATATTTTAAATTCACACCAAATTGATTTGCCCAATTATTTTAATAATTGTACAGAACATCAAGCTTAAATTATGTCTGAAGAAAAACCATTTAACTTTCAAATAAAAGGTATCGAAATTCTTGATACAAGTATTGTAAGACCAAAGAATAGAATTGATGGAAATACAGTATTTGGATTTGGTTTACAGGCACAACACAGCTTTAATTTAGAAAAAGAATTAGTTATAGTAACATTAAAAATTGATGTATTAGATAACAATTCTAAGGATAAATTAGGCCATGTCAATGCAAGTTGCTTATACTATGTTGAAAATTTCAAACAATATTTTGAGGAGAAAACAAATACGCCAAATTTACCTCAAGGCAGTATAAATATACTTAGCTCTATTTCTATAGATACGCTTAGAGGAGTTATGTATGGAATTTTTAGAGGTACATTTTTAAATGGAGCCATTCTACCTGTTGTTAGTCCTGATATACAAATAAAAAAATAAAAACGGCAGCCAATAATAGCTATAAGTAATTGCTTGTTATGCCCACTTCTGAAAATCCTCGCGGATTTCCAACTTGGCGTGTACTTGCAAAATTGAGTGCAAATCCACGCAACTACTCCTAGCCGAGACCGATAACCGTATGTCTGTCGTGTAGGCGCTCACCCTTTGTTGAGCGTATCTACCAAATACTCTACCTGTTCTTTGGAGTGCGTGGGGAAGTTGGCTATGCGCAGGTGGTCGCCTTTATGGGCGCCGTAGCCTCCGCCTACAGTAATTCCTTTTTGGGATAGCCGTTTTATGATGGCGTCTGTATGCCTGCCGCCTTCCGCCACGATCACGGTAGACGATTGCAGCGCGCGGTCTTTTACAAACGCGCTGAGGCGCTCGTGCTCTTTAAGGGTTTGGTAGAGCAGGGCGCCCTTGTAGGCGGTTTCTCGGCGGATGGTCTCGGCGCCTTTTTCGAGCATATCTTCCGCTACTTTTCCCAACAGGTATATGCCCAGCGTGTTGGGCGTACACGGCGTCTGGCGTTTGGCGGCAAAGGCCGACAGGGAGGGCAGGGCGTGGTAGCTGCCTATGCTTTTTCCCTGCGCCGACAGTTCTTTTGACTTGGCGATATAGCGGTCGTTGACAATCCACACTCCCAGGCCGGGCGGCAGCCCAAATCCTTTTTGTACCGAAAAGTATACCGAGTCGATCTTGCTGTAGTCAAACCGGGCATAGGGCAGGGAAGAGACAGCGTCGACGGCCAGCAGCGCGCCGGGGTTGCGATCCTTAAGGGCATCGATAAACGCCATGGGCAGGGCCACGCCCGTGCTGGTTTCGTTGTGGGTCACCGCTATCATCTCGGCGTCCGTGCGGGGAGCCTCTCCAAACCCCCGGCCGTCGGGAGCCTCTATCTTTTCGGCTTGCTTGTTTAGCGCCACCGTGGTGGCGTAGCATTTTTTGGAAAAGGCGCCGTTGACCAGATGAAAAGAGCGCTGCGCCACGCCGTTCTGGATAAGACGCTCCCAGACCTCGGTAGCCGAACCGACAAAAAACACGTGATGAGAATCGGGCAGCTCCAACAACTCGCGCAGGGCGTCGGTGGTGTTGGCATAAAGGCGCTCAAAAGCTTTGCTCCTGTGCGACACCGAGGCGACGCCGAGCTTCAGCGCGTTGCGCAGATGACCTTCAACCGTGTAATAGAGCTGAGAAGGACCGGGAGAAAAATCAATGGACGACGTCATAACGTAACTATTGCTGTCGATTTAACTATAGGCCAATCATACGATTTCGCCAAAGAGAGAGCATACATAGGCAAGCGTCATCGTATACGTCTACAAAAATATATTTTTAATTCGGGACAGCCTCCTCAATGGGGTAGGTAAGAAGTACGCTGAGCCGGCGCCGTGCAGGTATCCCGGCCTTGTAGGAAAGCAGGGAAGGGGGCCATACGTTTAATCCTTAAATTTACCGGATCAAGAACACATAAAGTTTACCGCTACGGTCACGGCACAAGCTATCTTGGCGGCAGCAAAAGGCCGGCATCGTGTTGCCGACGGCGCGCCGTAGCGCCAAATTCATTATACCCCTCGCGTGATGAAAAATTTTGAAGAACGACTAAAAGGCGGACATCCAAATTCGTTGGGAAATACCGTTGACATAGTCAAAGAAGTATTGGCCGATAACGAACTGTTCGATGAGCTTTTTAACGCCTACTTCAGCGATGACGAAACCGTGCGACTGCGCACGTCAAGCGCCATAAAACGGATCTGCAAAGCGAAGAAAGCTGTTTTACTCCCCTACATAGACAGGTTGTTGACCGAGATTGCGCAAATTGACCAGGCCTCTACCCAATGGACGTTGGCGCAACTGTTTGAAGCCCTTGAAAAGGATATGAACGCAACACAACTCAAACAGGCGAAAAAGATTATGAAACATAACCTCGCCTTCCACAGCGACTGGATTGTGCTCAACTATACCATGGATACGTTGACAAAATGGGCAAAAAAAGATGCAGAGTTGAAAGATTGGATAAAACCCCATCTGGAACGACTGACGGCGGACAAACGCAAGTCCGTTTCGGGTAGAGCGAAAAAAAGAATCGACCAGTTAGACAAATAAATACGTACGCTAACCACAAGCGTAACGCATAGCACATACAGCCCTTACGACAGGCGTCGCGTTACTATAGTACGGTTGGACGTATACAAAGCCGACTTTTCCTGAAGAATTATTTTAATAGACAGCCCGCGAGGGATAAATTTTTGTAGATTTCTCGTAATCTGTTTGGTTTTTTGATTTTTTGTGTGTATACTACGCTCAACTATAGCTATGGTTATGGCGAATAGAACATGAGCACGATAAAAGGCCTCAACCAACATGCTAACGCATGCACAAATACCTCAACGGTTAGCGAATAGCGCAAAAATAGCCCTGGCGGCAATCGGCCTCTTGGCCATTATACTATTTTTTAATGGCTGCAAAGAGTGCAACAGGCCCGCCTTTTGTGGATGCGCTTTGGAGAGTCAGCAGACCGTACCCGGCGACCATATCCCGGGAATACCCGCTGAAGAACAAAAGGGCGGAAAGCTGTTTTTTAAGCGATCCGAACACAGGGACGAATATGTCAACGACGAGCCTTACAACAATCGCTTCTGGATTTTTCAGGGGGGAGGCGGCAACTGCTATAACTGCGAGCGAAGATTTATCGTCTGCAACGACGACGTGCTGGGCGCGGAGTACGATTATTTGAAACGCGCAAACGATTCCATCGACGTAGCCTTTACCGGCCTTTTAAAACCCTTATGCAAGGGGAATGGAGCGTTTCCTTTATTTCCGTCCTACTACTATGCCGAAATCGTTCTCACGTCCATTCAACCACAAGAGTAGAAAAAATCACCATGAACCTGTTACGCGTTTTACCCGCTTCGATGAGCTGCTTTGCCGTTATATTGTTTTTTAACGGCTGTGAAGACAAAGGCTGCGAGGAGATCGTTACCGACTGCGGCTGCCGGTCTGCGACGTTCCGATCCATACCCGATCAGGGCATTACCGACGACTACGGCATTTCGCTCGAAGAACAAAAAATGGGGCTCCTGTTCTTTAAAAAACCTGAATATATAGACGGCATTTCGTATTACACTTTTTATGATAACCGCTTCTGGGTGTTTCAAGGTACCGAAGGGTGTCGTAACTGCCAGCGAAGGCATATTGTGTGCAACGAGGACTTCCTGGGCGGGAAATACGACAGGCTGAAAACCGTTGACGATTCGATAGCGGTAAAATTTACGGGCGACTTAAAATCCCTGTGTGAGGAGTTCGCTAAGCACGGTGATTATTTCTATGCAGAGTTAGTCCTCACCTCTATTGAACCCATTGAACCATAATCTAACAACAAAAAACGACCATGAAAACGATACACGCTTTTACATACACCTTTATTTTGTGCCTTTTGTCCTTTGCGCTACGGGGACAGGACTACTATTACAACGGCAGCGAAAAGGTAGCCGTCATTCCATCGGATAGATCCTTTATATCCTTTGGGCCCGTGAGCCCGGACATCGCCGAGGGATTTGAAACCGTCGAAAAGCACCCGGTAGAAAATATTGTATTCCTTAAAAACAGAAAAGCGAGTTTTTCGATCAAGCGACTCGAAAACCTCGATCAGATTGTTCCCGCTTTCATGTTCAAAGACGGGGGCGAGGCTGCAATGTTTCCTATAAAAACCGTAAGCGTTAAGCTCAAACAAAATATAGACTCGAGCCGATTCTACAGCCTTCTTCGGAAAGGAGAGGTTGCAACGATAAAAGAGCAATATGGTATTATAGAATTGGAAATAAATGACATCCGCAATACATTGAAAATAGCGAACAGAATTTACGAATCGGGCATAGCCGAGTTTTCGATACCCGACTTTTATATCCCCATTTCTTTCAATGAGACCCGTAGCGCAAGATATCGACGAGTCTCTCAACCTCAACGTTCGGATTAAACTTTTTGAACTTAATGGCCATAAGGTCTTTGAAACGCAGACCCACCGCGCCATAGAACGGATACCTACAGGCTTGTTGAAAAACGGCTCCTATGTTTTGCATTTGTTCAATGGAAAGAAAACCCTCACGGAAAGGTTCACAGTAACACACTGAAAAGAAGCGAGCCTCGTCGTCTTAAAACCGGGGTTGGGCAGCGCGGGAATCAGCCATTGAATTTGGAAGCAGCGACGTCCGCTTTACCCCGTAGGCCCTCTTGACGAGGCGCCTAAACCACGATGTGTGCGCGGTAGTACAGCGTTGAGCGTACGCTTCTTTTTTAACGTATGCCTTGCGCCAGAGCCATTATCCGAACGAAGAAAAACGACGCTCAGGGGTCCGTCTAAAATGAATCTATCCGGCCTGAGCCGTACGCTGCCGACCTATCTTTTCGCATTCTACATATACGTCAAAGGAAAGACCGATCTCGATCCGGGGCTTATGCGCCCTATGGACGAGCATTACCTGCGCCACCCGAAGAAAAGCGCCGAGGGGGGATGTATATAGACGCATTAAAAAACCGCTTAAATTAACGTATATTTGCAGGCAATCTGTCCTAAGAACCGGAATATGAGCGCGTATATTTATCCGGTAGTTGGCGGCAATTGGAAAAAATACTTTTATAATTCAAAAACCAACACGTTTTATGAATACAAAATATTTAATGGGCGCGGAACTCTACAAGGCTATAGAGGCGGAAAAAGCCGAACGAATTGATATAAAAACGATAACTCCCGAAGTACAAAAGCAACTCATCGAAGTTGCACGACAAAATTTACAGGACACCGAAAAAATGGGCATTAAAAGGGAAGAAGTTTTTATTCCAAACACAAAGCCCGATAATCCACCGGTAAGATGTCTTAAATATTCAACTATCGCCTCCGAAACCACAGGAGCCATACTTCAAATCCATGGTGGAGGTTGGATATTTGGAAATCCTGAATTTGCAGAGCCTATTTCTATATCCCTTGCCAGGGAACTGGGGGCCGCCATTTTATCGGTAGATTACAGGCTTGCCCCCCAACACAGCTATCCGGCGCCTGTAGATGATTGCTATTCAGCATTGGCCTGGTTGCATAATAGCGCTGAAAAACTTAATATCGACCCCAATAAAATTGCCATTTATGGGGAAAGCGCAGGAGGAACATTGGCGGCTGCAGTCACCCAAATGGCGCGGGATAAGAAAGAATATCCTATTTGTTTTCAGGCGCTTACTTATCCCGCTTTGGACGATAGTACAGGAAGCGAACAAAATCCGGGCGACCCACTCACGGGACAGTTTGTTTGGGACAGAGAAAACAACCAATACGGTTGGTCTAAATATTTAGGAGACGCTGAGCGTATAGCCCCCCAGGTTCCGGCCAAGGCAAAATCGTTAAAAGACCTACCTCCTGCGTGGATTTCTACGGCTATGTTTGACCTGTTCAGAGATGAGAATATCGACTATGCACAACGATTGATGAAAGCTGGAGTTGCGACAGAATTGATAGTCTACCCAAATGTTTGTCACGGATTTGATTTGATTGCGCCAACATTACCTGTTTCTCAACGCTATAAAAGAGACCTTGTGGAAGCGTTAAAAAGAGGATTATCATAAAAGGTACTCGCAACAAGGGGTCTGTAAATTAAACGCTGTCCGGTCTTTCCATTCCTCTGGAGCCAACCCCGGAGGAATGGGTATTTAAGGAGAGCGGTATGCGTTGCCCA
>JBCEWB010143291.1:0-10880 GCA_039654565.1 Peronia peronii | reverse complement strand
GATAGATAGATAGATAGATAGATAGATAGATAGATAGATAGATAGATAGATAGATAGATAGATAGATAGATATTTATTTATTTATTATTTATTTATTTATTTATTTATTTATACATATAGGGGACCGGGAAAAAGGAGGAGGAGTGGGCGTTTAAATTCAGCAAATTCTTTATCAAAGTGAGGGACAAGGCGGTATTGCCAGCTCTCTTATCCTGCCCCTGTTGGTAGCAACTGCTGAATTCAACATGGATGTTGTGAGAATTTCTAATGCAAAAAAAATCATCAGACTATGTTTAGGGAGCTTACTCATTCAGATTCAGTGAAGTGAAAGAAAGGAAAGATCTCTACAAGAGTATATCAGGTTATCAAATAGCAAATATAGATGCCAAGACCACATTTGGGATCCAAGAACAAGCCCTCCAGGAGGCAACAGAGAGAGAGAGGACTTCATATATCATAGCTTATCGCTAGTTCGATGTCCTCTCTGGCATATTGTAGAGTTTTCTGCACATTGAAGATTTTTCAATGTGCCATTATCGTCCATAAATTTGTTTTTTTTTTTTTTTTTTTTTTCGTTTGTCTCGAAACTTTGTTGTTGTTTTTTGGGATTGTTTGTTTGTTTGTTTGTTTGTAAATGCCTTATTATTCTGTCTCCTCCAAATCTTACCAACATATTTTCATCATATTTCGTATACAAACTTTTCTTGAGGTGGCAAATAAAATAGCAACGGCTTTTTGTTTTACTTTTTGAGAAAAAAAAAATAAGGAATAAAAATGCGAACAATTTTGCACAAATTTGATATATGGCCTTTTCAAAATTTCACTAAAAAAAAAAAACAGCCATAAAACTCAAATTCCCTGTTGCCATAATTTAGGTATTAGATGTTAAAAATGATATGCAAAGTTACAAACGATTTGGTTTGGCAGTAACGGGGGAGATAGATTTTGCCAAACAGGGCAAAATCAAGATGGCGGCCGTTTCCATAGCAAGCAGACACGCTAGCATATTTCGACAGACATATTCTGAATCCACAGACATGCTAATTAAACATGCGCATAGTAAAATGACCTAAGATCCAAGGTACAAGAAAGACTTCCAGGCATCTACTTTGGTGGTCTTTCTGCGACATGAACATTCCTGATACTATTTGTAAACAGCTGATCTGGAGGGAGAGACTCTCTAACTGTTGCGGTTAGCTGATCCAGACATTCCATAACAGTTAAACCTCTTTTGTAATCATACAAAACCACGAGCGTTTATCTCCGTTTTGATGTTCGAAATCACTTCTGGTCATAAAATACCTTTTAATTATTGAACATTTATTTTTTATTTTTTAAAAATCCGATCTTATAAAGCATTTCTGCACACTTCTGCCAAACTTGAAGTTAACAGGACAATAGAAATAGCTTAGTCGGAACACATAAAAGATATATCGCTATAGGCTATAGGGCGTTCACATCTCATATTATCTGCTAGTTCGGGGCTCTTTACATAAAGGAAGTCACTCTGCCCTGCGCATCGTACTTCGTGTTGTCATTTTTACACTGTCGTTGAATGTCAACATGGGTCGCGACCCTCTTGGGGTCGCCAAGCCTTGGGGCAGCAAGACGGCCGCATAGCCTTGCTAGAGATGGCTTCGAATAAATAAATTAATTTGAAGTCATCAGTTACATTTTGTTTTCTTTGTTTTCATGCAAAAAAGCGTGTGTTACAGCGTTCAAAGTCATTAGATGACATTAGTTTGCTAATAAATAATTACAGGATTCATGAAGAAATATTGTCTTTGATGTTCTTTTTTTCCCTCTTCATCACAGAACATAAAATGTAACTCAGGCTGCTGATAGTAGGGGGTTGAGTGGGTTTCAAGCTTTTATGTAAGGGGTCACGAGTGCAAAACCGATTGGGAACAACTGGTCTTGATAAAGAGAACAAGTCAAGCTGAACCCCTTTAACGACAAGAACTTTTTGTACCGAATGCTGAATGATAAGTCAAGCAGTGCCACAACGCTAATATGGATTCAAGCTAAGCTGCTCGTATTTAATTACAAGTACCAGCATGTCTCCAATAAGAATGCGCAAAGGATAATTAGATCTAGCCTTATTTCGCTTAAATAGAGCAGGCTTGTAACTGTGCAATGATGTAAGCAATTCTCGGAGAATAACATATAATAATGTTTATTCAGCAGGTCTCACAGATACATTTTTGTTTAAAAAGATCTACAAGTTTCTGTGGTTTATCACAGTAGTAAATCTTAGGACAGTTACATTACTGGTACATGCAGATGAAGCCATTTGCTTGAATAACTGTTTGGTTTATGGTAACGACCTGCTGGATTTTTTGTTCAGAATAATTTTTCATTGTAATACATGTTTTCGTAAACAACTTGAATACAGCCAGGACCGCCGAATGATAATAACGCACTTTTATGCAGTGTAATACGTCTTCATTGGATGAAAAAATTCCGCTCCCCTCCCCCTCCCTGCCTTTTTCTTTTCTTTATCTTAGTTTTTCTTTATTTAGTTACAACTTTACACCATCCAGACACAGAAAACTACCTTGTTCTACATTGATCTAGTTATGAGACACATTGATATGGGGTGGTTTCTAACTTAATATGAATTCAAGCTGATGAGGAGAACTTCCAGATCGACACACTACATGTAAAATATTACATAAGGCAATATTAGTCTCTGTCGTGAATTGCTATTGTTGTGTGGCCAGCGTGCTCCCAACTGTTCATTGCTATCGATTCATGCCATTGGATAGTTATCACCGTGTATGGAATTTAAAAAAAAAATGTTTTTATCTAACTGTCAACCTACTTTTGCACCACCTTGTGCTATACGTTGTTTTGTCTATAATGTGGTGCCCACATTTCAGAACAATTTGATTATGTTTACACCTTTGTTATGTTCATTTTAATACTGTGACGGGAGTGACGTCGGTGGATATTAGACAGAGTCGACAATGAAGCGGATGAGAGACAGACGCAGTGTGTTTAGACCCTAAGAGTAATTGGTTTCTTTGTGAGATGGGTCGGCCAAACTGCTCTGAAAACAGTGTTCATTCTGCCACAGATAATGTGAGGAATGGTGCTTAGCTCAATTTTAGAGACGAATGACAGGTCAGCGGGTACTTTTACCTGGCACTGAGACTGTGCAGGTTGAACATAATATGCACCCTTGTTTGTGCATTTACTCTAACATTAGCGTATGACGTTCTTTTTCACCAGGAATTGCTGGGTTTGCAGAATATAATACCTCAAAAGTCGATTGCCATCGTTCATACAGAAGTAGGATTACACTAGAAAGGAGAGGAAAAATATACGATGGATTCTCACTGTATTTCATTTTTTTTAATCGTCATTTTCGCTATTTTCTCTTCCTCTCAGCATTTCGTGTTTTTTCTTACTCTGGATGTGTCTTGCCTCCTCCCATTATCCCCCCCCCCTACCTGCTCACATCCCAAGCTCACATTTTCTTCAATCTGTTTTTCTTTTTCTTCTCCAATCTTTACTCTATCCTCTCTCTTTCTTTTCTCTCATCCCTTTCCTCCCTCCTCTTTCTCTCATTTTTAATCCCTCACTCTGTCTTTCTTCTTCACTCTTTCCCAATCTATTCGTACAATTCTCTTCACTCTGTCAGCCCTGTCGGTCTGTTCTTTCTCCTTCCCTTCATCTTTTGTTCGTTTGTTTGTTATCCCTCTTCCATCTCTTCATTATGCTGTGGGCTGTTTACTGCTTTTTCATATCTGCCTATCATCTCCCCCCTCTCCTTCCTCTCTTGCTTTGTCCTCCCCTCCCCCACCCCTCCCCACAAGGCAAACCACCTGTTTACCACAATATGCTCTCTCTCTCTCTAGATAGCCGTCTCTTTTTACATTGTTTGATAACCCATGTTACATTGTTTGTAGATTGTTCCATGTACTTAAGTAACTTATCAATGTCAGTTTCTGCCGTGTTAGGCGCAATATAGCCATGATCGTCCTGAAGAGCTGTAACCCAAACTCAAACACCTTCCCATTCTCCTCTACCTCACATTATTGTTCAATAGTTACTATTCGACTAAGCACAAACTTGAAAATCCCCGGCGGAGTCGTTTGTACCCCCTGCTATAAACAGAACACTCACCTATGTGTATTACCGCTCCATCACGAGATCCGACAACAATAGTCACCGGTCCGTGCATTGTTTTTTGTTTTGTTTTGTTTGTGTGTTTGTTTGTTTTTCTTATATCAAGGGCAGTGAACAGTTCGGAATGTTCGTACCCCCTGCTGAAAATAACCCAGAGATTTCCAGCCAGTTCGCTTGGTAGGAACAAATTTAGTCTAGCTTTTATCCCTACCCTTATCCTGTCAAATAATGGGAGCAATTTCTTTTTCTTCATCCCTCTGCCCCCCCCCCTCCTCTATCTCTCTGCCTTTCTCTCTCACTCACTCTCTCATTTAATTTGTTCCCTCAGGTCCACTCAACGTGATACAGCTGGAAGGAATCAAAGAAAACGACTACCCGCCCCAGAAGAAATCTTTCGCCATGGTGGAGTACATGAGCAAGCACTTTGCCAAGGACTATCCGGTGAGTGTGTTGGTGTGTGGCATTTGTATGTCAGGCAAATAGGTAAGATGAGTTAAATGTCAAAGACATTTCGTTGAGAAAATCAGACCATGGGTTCATGGGAGTTACAGTTGAATATGAATATCGTGGCACGCAAGAGTTGTAGCTAGGTTTTTTGTTGTTGTTTTTTTTTTCTTTCATTTATTTCCTCACAAAAGTGGAATATACTTATTTGCTTTCTTCAGACAACAATAAATCAACACATCGTCAGCTGTACGACGAAGGGGTGAAGAGGTAACAACCCCTGTAGACGAAAAGGCGAACCCTTACCTTCTCTGCATGGCGAAGGGGCGAATCAGTCAGAAAATGTATTGACCGCTTCACCCATTCGTCAATCTGAGTTGTTTTAGCGGACAAATACGGATTATTCCGCTCAGTATAGCCTCTGAGAGCTCTCCAGTCTCTTATTACTGCAACAGATCCGATGGAAAAACTCACGTATGTTCTCATCTTCCTGGGAAGGACAAGACGGCTGCCCGTTAAGTGTTCCAAATCCTCATCAATCTAACAGTACTTGTAATGCTCATAATCTGGCACCCTTTACGACGTTCTTTTTTTAAAATGTCTTTCATGTATTTGGATTGTAAGGAATATTTTAAAAATCGAAATATTTGGGCACATTCTGATGATCAAATTCATTTAAAATATAAAATTTTGACTACCCTGTCACTGAATTTTGGTAAGAAGGCTGACAAGTGATAATATTGATATTATTTCAACATTTTTCATGCTCCCATCGTCTCTGCTCTGAATGTGATCTGCATCTTGAATATGTGAATGTCCTCTTTCAGAGAACTTTTGTTGTCGACTTGATGGACAGATTGTTTGCAATCAATATTTTTGATACAAAGGACATTTCAGAATTTTTATTCTGCGGTACACAACAGTCTTACCATAGACGGTCATGTCGGTGATGTGTTTCGCTATTGGAACATGTTTGATTATGTCAGTGAGCATTTTTACAATTGCAAAAGCAATACGTTACCTTTTTGACCAGAGAAGATTTGTTTCCACATACAGCAGTAGGGATTCCCATCAAGTGATAAAAAGCTTGTAACACTGTTAATAAATAATTTTCTTTTGTAAAAGAAGTGTGAAATCTCTTATTTTGAAAAAGTGATGATATTTAGCGGGTCATATGATAGTCTCGTACTATTTTCTTATCTCGTCAATTTTCTTATCTTTATCCCGCATTTTTCTGCTAAACTTAATAGTAACACAGAGGTGGAGATTTCCTTTTCACATCAATCAATCTGTTCTCTCTTTCAGACGCATGGTCTTACAGAGATCACAATGGTCTTTTTTTTTTTTTTTAAAATTCATAAATAAGAAATTTTTATATATTTTTTAAAAATTAAAAATACAGATCACATGATTATATTTCTTCCTATATGACCTGAATTGGTTTACATTGATATCGGACAAAATAATGCTGGAAAAATATGTGACCTGTTTCTCTTCACAGGAAAATTAAATTCTTTCAGTTTCACAGAATTTGAACATAGAACAATATAATTCGGAATAGTAACGCGTATTTGGAAATGGGACAACATGCAACAGTGGATGTTGTCCAATCTAGATCGATGTTGGTGACAATTTTTTTTATGAAATAGAACAGTCGGCAATTGTGAGTCCGGTGATGATAATAGCTAAAAAAAATTGTAAAATTTGTATTTAGGATAGTTTAATTCTGGACCGGCAAAACAAAACTTTGCCTAACTCCCTCAATCCCTTTCACAGTTTCAACTTTTCAGTGTTCTTTCTCTGGTTTTCACCTCACTCTTCCTGTTCAGTAAAAAAAAAACAAAAAAACAGACAAACAAACAAACAAAACCCCCACTACCAACATCTACAGAAATCAACAGCCCACTTAGACCAACAAAAGCCGAAAGTATCAAATGTCAAGAGACAATTAACCAACCAATTTTACATTTCAGGCGGGCTAAACGTACTCTACGGGACTCGGGGGTTCGAATGTTGACGTATATATTTGATTGTTTGAATATAATCTGTCCATTTGATTTTTTTTTAGTAATCCAGTCTTTTTTTATTAGATGGGTAATCGACCCATCTGACTGGTTGAGTAATCAAATCTTTTTATTGGTTGAGTAATCAATCTACTTGATTAATATTGGTAGAGTAATGCAGTTTTTTATCGGTTGAGTGATCTACCCATTTGATTGATTGAGTAATCTGGCTGAATGAATGGTTGTGCAATCCATCCATTCACTCCCGGGATATCTAGCCATTCTGTGTGGTACTTTTTGCATTCAGATCAGTGATTTTCGTCAGCTGGGAAAGGGCAGGCATATTGCAGGAGCTGATGCAAGACATGTTTCAACAATTTTGGACTTAAACGTCTCACGATGCTCCGATCATCCACAGCCTTCATCCTTATCATATCAATGGGGACTGTTTCACCATCCTCTACTTCTCTTTGCAGACACCAGGATTGTTGAATAAACATAGTGAAGGCTGAAAACAACATTAATTTTTGTGAATGTGCGTGTGTTTTGTTTTGTTTTTCTTTGACATATGCATAATGAAAAGATTCTGAAATTGTCATGGTTGAAAGGTGTTTTCTTCTGTTCAAATAATGTTTGTCAAAATTTCATGTGTATAATATTTCAAATACAAAGAAAAATGGGGATTTTTTTTTTCATTCTTCCTGATTCAACAGCCTTTGAATCTGACAAAGGGAAAAAATTGGTCTGGTGAAGAAACACCCCTATTGAGCCTAGCCCCTCCCCCCCCCCCTCTCTCTCTCTCTCTCTCCCCCCCTCTCTCTCTCTCTATCTCTCCCTTCCTCTCTCTCTCTCTCCTTTCTTTTTTTTTTTTTAATTCTCAAATGAGATCATACACAAGGTTGTGGATGATCGGAGCATCGTGAGACGTTTAAGTCCTGACGTTCTGTTACGGTTACGGTCTACGTACGTCTTTCAACCACCTGGAGGCGGTTATTTCGATCGTCACTCATCACCGAGTTCAAATAGCAGAAGATGAAGTCATGCATCACGACAAATCAAATGATCCTTCTTTTCATACTGGTTAAAAGAGAAGAGCAGGGGCTTGCGAAGAGGAGCCAGGTCCTCAAATCGAGTTTTAGCTCCAAACTATCGTTAAAATCTGCGCTTTTAAAGAACCGCAGCCATCTTCGCATAATGATATATTATAATTTATAAATCTACTGTATTGATGTTTACGCTTTCCTCACGCTGGTCTAGTTTGCTTGGTGCTCCGAATAAAGTAGGAGTCTACATTATTTTTCATAACCATCGAAGACAACAACACCAGCAACAAGAACAACAACAACGATAACAACATTACTCGTCTTTGCCGGTCCAAAATTGCCAACAGTTTAAATTACATTAGATTTTGTTTATGAAAGCTGATGAAAATAATCGTTGATTGCAAAATACGTGCTTTCCGATCAGTTCAAATTATGCTTTACACATTTATTACTTTAGGAACCAGACGTTTAAAAAACGAAGAAAAAAAAGTACAATTTTCATACAAAATTTTCTCGAAATGTGCTTTTGAAAAGTATTTAGCGTTCACATTTTTCAGCTAATTAATATGAATTTGGATATAAATCTACTTCAGGAGTATGAATCAAGCGGGTCCGTCTGTTTTTCTGATATTCTATAGATTTAGTTTTATTTCTTTGAAAAAATTCAGTCTGTTTAGTGAAAGAGCGTGAGCAAGAGAGAGGCAGAAAGAGAGAAACAGAGAAAGACAGGCAGAAAGACAAACAGAGAGCCAAGCAGAGTATTTTAGCGACACCAATTTTCAACCCTATGCAACAAAATCAGTTGTTTGTTATCAGAGAACTAATGCTTAATTAATCAAACCAAATCGGTCTATCTATCCGCCGATCAATTAAGCAATAGTTTACATTTCGATCAATAAACCAGTCAGTTCACTGTGGAAATATCAAGAGACCTATCTAGTCAAAGCCTCGCCATTTATACTTTACCGTTTCAAATCCTCTCTAAATCACACAGGCTAGTAAAACAGTATTCGGCTTGTAGCGCCTTTAAACTTATCTCTCATTTCTGAATCTTAAAGAGATGTCATTATAGAACCCCTGGTGTCCAAGCAGTAGTTTTCTCTGATATCTTAAGAGTTAATCATCTCACATTTTTGTTCACATGATGGTTGACAAGACTGACGACGATGTGCATATGAACGTGGTCGGAAGTGGACGAACTAACCAATTAACGACACGAAGCCGCAGATAAATCGGTCTGATTGTTTGATCAATTAACAAAACCATGATGAAACCATATATATTTATCAATTAATGTCACATTCGCCCCCCTCCCCCCTCCCCCCTTTTGTGATTGTAAAGAGGTGGCAAGAACGTATACATAAAAATGGGCGAGCCACTTACATTTCTGAAGTCGATCAACGACACAAAGTTGCAGATCAACTGATTTATTCTGCAAGATGATCGATTAATCAATCCACCATGTCAATGATCTATCATTTGATTTCATGTTGTGTTCCCTGAGTGGTTAATGAGAGCTGACAAAGACGTGCAGATGAAAATGGACCTGTTAGTGAAATGATTAATCGATGAATGTCAAAAAGCAGCATACCAAATAATCTATCTATTAATCGATCGATTAATCAATGAATTAGGTCATCGATCAACTCATCAATTATTTAGTGTCATATTGTGTCTCCCCAGTGGTTGATAAGAGCTGACGACGACGTGTTCATGAAAGTGGAAGAACTAGTCAAATTTCTCAAGTCACTCAATGCTAGCAAGCCGCACATGATAGGCCAGCCTGGTTTCGGGAAATCGGCTGAAGCAGGTCAGTACAGTATCAGGCTTGGGGTGCGATGCTCATCTGATTCAGTCCCACTTCTTCCAACACTGTCCACAATGCCTCACTTCTTCATTTACCATCATATGCACCATTAGCAAAATACTAATGATAACATGAGCATTGATTGCCATCTACATCATCAGCATCGCCATTCATAACATTAGTAGCATCATCCCATCATCAGTACCACCTACATCGTCATTACTGCCATTCCCTACATCTGCACCACCATCTTCAACAATTGCACCAGAACTAATCTTGTCGTTGGTATCACCATGCCCATCATCGGTATCACCATGCTCATCATCAGCATCACCATTAACAACATCAACACATCGTTCTCGCCAACATCACCACCATTCATAACATAACACCACCATTCTCATTATTAGCACCACTATTCATAATATCAAAATCATTATCCCATCATCAACATCACTATCCCTGTCACGGACACTACGTACCATCATATCTCCATCACTACCATCTTCTTTATCAATACTCCTACCACTGGAGTCACAATTGCTATCACTTCTAAAACGATCAACAAAGACCACTTGACCTACCAACTCTAAATCATTACCTTCACAACAACAACAGCAACAACAAAATATAATACTGGTCTCTTAATTCACATTGTCTACATTTCTATAGCTTAATCATTCAACAATAATCTTTACTACAAACCTAGGTTTAAACACTCGGAATCACTAAACACTCCATATTTAAGCTGTACAGAACATGCATTCAAATTCAGCAATATTATGGAATTGCTTCTTCTTCTTCTTCTTCTTCTTCTTCTTCTATATCTTCCTCGTCTTCTTCTTCTTTTTCTTTTTCTTCTGCTTCTTCTTCTTCGTAGCCCTTAACCTCGCCTGAAGTCACCCAGGCGCCTCCTGGCCAGTTGTGCGCTAATCTTCTCCATCCGTCACGGTTGTGGCCCAGGGCCTGGGTCTCCCTAAATGTTCTCTTTGTCCATAGCTGAATGTTGTTAGTCCGTCTTTCCCTTTGCCCACCACTTTTAGCCTTTCACTAATTGTAGGTAAGAGGTCATTGTTTCTATGCAGGTAAATGATTACACAAACGTAATGTGCTGCTTTTCATTGCCAATGACGTTCTCCACAGGGAAACTCGGCCTGGAGGGTGCGTTCTGTATGGGAGGTCCAGGTGTCATCATGACCCAAGACGTTGTCATGGGCGTTGCCCCCAAGCTCAAAGACTGCCTGGGACTGACCGTTACTGGGCACGAGGATACAGAGCTGGGCAGGTGTATCTACATCAACACGGGAGTCCAGTGTACCATTTCGTATGAGGTTAGTGGTTCCATTCCATTCCATTTTGATGTTTCGGTCCCTTTCGGCGTGCCCCCGCCCCCAGGATTTCCGGAGTAGTTACCGACCCAAAACCGGAAGAGCGTCGTTTCGGGAAAGA
>JBCEWB010143290.1:0-18052 GCA_039654565.1 Peronia peronii | reverse complement strand
GAAATCGTCGACAAACCATGGACACACCACTATCAAGTACGAGATCTGCAGGGCATGAAGGTATGATTGTGAAACTTGAGACATTTTGACCACATTGATCATCATTTTCTCCAGGAGTATATTAACATTTCTGTTCAGCTCAGATTTACATTTGTATTTACATATATACATATATTTCTGTCTATAATATCATGAACGACAATGGCGTTGTTTGGTAATATCTGGTATATATTTTTTTTTAAAGTCAATCATTTACATTGAGTCTACATTATCAGCTAAATAGCTGCATACCGGGCAAAAATACTCATACAAACAGCATTAAGAACTTCTGTACTAATGAACTTTTAATTTTTTTTTCTATGTAAATATCTCCATATTAGTGGAACAAGAAAAATTTGAAGATTTACATTCAAAGTTTATCAAAATGTAGATGAAATGGGCTTGAACATGGAGCAATGGTTTTTCATCCTATCATCTGTATTCTAAAAATTTTTATTGACTGAATTACGTAGATAAAATATTAGCATATAGGTAAATATTTTAAAAGAATTTTGTTAAAAATGAACACCTTATCAACATATTTACAGTGTCTATATACAAGGTGATAGCTTTGCTTGGTATATCCATGTTTGTATTTAAAAATTTGTTTCTTTTTGGGGGGTGGGGAAGAGTGGGGAGGCGCTCTATCTCACTGTCTTATTCATCATTGGATTGAAATATATGTAACTAGACTTTGAAGATTTGATTAAAACAACATCAAGATTGATTTAAAAACATCTCTATTTTCCCATGGCAGTAATGTGTTTGCCTGAGATTCTGTCATATCATTCTGTAAGGCCCATTTAAATGAATGTACATAGTATTTTGTGTTAATTTTGCCCTACTCACTGGTTTTCCTGGAAATGATCCCTCATCCACTTCTTTTTCAAGGACAATGCTTTGCCACCCCGGCCTGTGCGCTGGGATCCTGTGGGGCTCTCGACGCCGAAGTTGCCCTCAGCCTCTTCCTCAACATTTGCTTGCATATGCCGATCAGTAGAGGATGGAGAACATGACTGTCTGCCGCTGCCTGCTACAACTGGCCCATTCTGTCTAGCGAATGTCTCGGAAGAAGTTGACTGGCTGCTTGAACTATCTTGCCTAGAGCATGCTGAAGTCCAATTGTCACATCCCACCAACAATGAGCTTGGGTCAACATCACTTTGCTGAAGAGACGGGGCCATTGTCACTGCTGCTGCTGAAAGCTGTGGGAAAGAACTGTTGGTTGCATTGCCTGGTTGGATGACGTGTGTATTGGCCATTGTACGACTAGGATGTCCATCGATGATTTGTGCTATGGCTGGGTGAGACAGAATTACTGGGACTTCTGATCTGGGATGAACTTCAATGTGTGCTGGTCTGTCAACGTCCATTTGAGGTTGGGGTTGGGGCAGATGCTGTGGAGGCGTCTCGTCTTCTTGGGGACCTTGGAAAATCTGCGAGATCAAAGCAACAGCTTCTGCCAATGTAAATCTGCGCTGTAGATCGCCCCCTGTGGTGTGTGATAAATCTAGAGCTCCCGTGTCTGGGCAATGCCGGCCCATACTGGAGTTTGGCAGTTTTTCCCTGATGGTTTGGATTATCTCACTGTCAGACATGCCTGCTGACAGACCGTACATTCGAACTACTCTGTAAATTTGCATGATTGTTCTGTCATCTGACTGTGGTGGGGTCATGGTTTGGATGTCTAGTGTTTGGCTTCCAACAGTATTGTCGTTGTCAACTCTATCAGTGCTACCCATAGATATCTCATGGCTTCTTTGCGCTCCCTGTCCAAAGTCAGCTGGGCGAAGAGCTTGAACATCACTCACCGTTGGAGAACTCGGAAAAGCAGGTCTTGACATCTGCAAGCCATTGGGTGGAGGAATAGGTACAGATAAACTGCTACTGTTGCTTCTTTGTTGTGGCTGGAGCTCCTGAACTGTGACTGGAATGGAGTAGTGCCCTTGTGAAACATCATGGGTACCAAAGCTGTGCTGATTGCCATAGTGTGGATCTCTTCTATCTGTTTCTGGGAACAAGTTACTGCTGGAGGATCCGCCAAGCTCAGCAAGAGTATAATGAGAGGTGTCTTGTCTCGGTGCTGCCCTCAGTGATTCAGTGACATCCATGCCAGAGTTAGGGTGCATCCTATACAGATTAGGGTCTTGCATACCGACAGTTGTGGTACAAGTCCTTGTGGTGCTGCGGCGATTTCTCATCAAGTTGACCATGTTATTTAAATCATCAAAACTACCACGTGCCCTCAGAGGTCGCACTGATGGGGGCTGTGAAGATCCGTCAGTTGTCAAAGGGACTCCAAACTGGGAAGTTGCAGCAGAATTGGTAGATGGCTGATTTACTGACATCTTTTTGTCTTGTGTCGTGGCAACCGCAACTTTAGATTTTCTGTCGGCGGTGCTCGTTTTCGATCGCTTGGCATTAGTAGGAGAATTATCAGTAGCAGCTGGAAGTATGGCCGGTCGCTTGCCACCATTCCTAGAACAGGGCCTGCTGTTTCCGTTTGTCTGATCACTGCCATTTTGACGATTTGGCGGGACAGGCCGTTTTCGTCCGTTTTTGGCTGCCCCTTTCCCTTTTGCCAACTTGCCACCATTCTTTCGTGGTCTGCCATTGCTGCATTCCTTGAAACCAGGATAAGGTGTGGCAACTGAGAAATCTATCAGACTTTCATTGATCTCTCCTACACTGGCAATTCTGGACAGCATTACTGATTCATTGACTGCAGCTGACACCAGTTCCGGGATTTTTCCTAGGGCATGGGCCAGGGTCATTGTATGTTCGCGCAGATGCTTGCCCAGGAGGACAATGTAACATTCTTGCAGTTTGTCTACGGTTGCTGGGTCATCTAAATGTGTATCGTCTGAAAGAAAAGGAAAGTTGTTCATGTTTAAAAACAACAAGAAGAGACAAATCTGCTCGATGGCAGAAACTATTTGGACAGAGAAACTATTGGGATGAGGGAAATGGAAAAAAAAAAAAAGAAATCAAGAATAGCTGTGGCTGAATTTCAGAAATATGTAACAAATATGACAAAGTTTGCTGGGAACCGTCGGCCTATTTTTTTTTTCAAACTTTGACTCTTGCGATAAGCATTAATTGTTCAGCATCGTTTTTCCGCGAAATGGAAGTTACAAAAACTAAGGATTGTTGTCTGGTGACTGTATGGCTGGAATAACAAATTAACTCTTGAGACATGCACATGTTTCAGCAATAAACTGCATCGGAAACTCCCAACTGTCAAAGGCTTATAGATCTACGCTGAACTTCAGTTCCCTCAGATGCCTAAATCACAATTTACTAATTGCATTTTGTAAGCAGGAGGGCAGGAACAGGGATTGGGATAAGGCTGATGACTTTCTGTACATTTAAGACAATCAAAGCCATCAAACAATGCCCTGTTTGCAATGTATTGGAGATAGGAGCTGAAATCAGCACAAAGTCTATGTTACAAGAACTATGGGAAAGCCAGTTTTTTTTTTTTTGTTCTCAAGAGCTTTTTAATCCCTCAAATCCCCTCCGCTGCTACACAGATTTTTAAACATGTATTTATCGACCAATCACAACAGCCCTGGTGAATTTACTTCAAAGTGTATCAGATGGGGACTGTTTTTGACCAGCGCTATTACTTCCTTTTACCAGACGTTGAAGAAACAGTGTATAAAGAAGGAAAATTTTTTTCTTCTTGTCATTTGAAAGACTGGCACAAATTATTTGCCAAAATTATTACGGTGTGACAGTTTCCAAATTCAGTGATTTTTTGTTATTTTTTTAAAATGTACATTTCAAACAAAAGCCTAAAAGTCATTCCCTTTCTATGATGCTGCTATGAACACCCTTGTGCCTGGTAAAGGGAAATAACAAGGCTGGTAAAAAAAATCAATCCCCATTAGGAGCTCAGGTAAGGAGGCTACAGCAGGCTCGGGGGTTCAATTATGGCCATTGTTTTTACATGCAGTCTAGTCACCGCATAAACAAAGAACTGAAACGACCACTCGCAATATTGAAATAAACAAAATGACATATGTGAGGTTTTTTTGTTTATTTTTTTTTAATGCAAGACTCAGAACAAAGTCCGATGACAGAGCTGTCATTCAATTCTTTCTTTCTTTCTTTCTATCAGTTTCCTTCTTTCATTGAATTTCTTTCTTCGTGCCTTCTCTCATTCCTTTCTCTCTTTTATTTTTTCTTGTCACTGTTACTTCTCTCTCTTTTTTTTCTTCTTCTTGTTCTTTCTTTCACTGTTTCAGAGTATAAAATTGAATGCCCAGTAGGTTTGTATATTATGCATGTAAACTCCAGTGTTGACAAATCTAGCCTCTTGCCATCACGTTTCCTCCCCCCCCCCCCCTCTCAAACTTTACAGACTTTGGGGTCTGTCTTGCCCACAGGGATATAACAAAATCTTTTCTATCCTGTGCAGGGAAATGTCCTTCCCGGAGGATGTCCACAACGGTCGCAAACGATCACAACTTCTCGTCTCCTCACTTTTACACCCCCTCTTTTCCTTTCCCTCCCCCAGCCCTCTTGAAATACCTAGCGACAACCAACACATTAACCTATATTAAACCTAATCGCATTTTATTGCTGCATGAATTTCCCAGCGCCTGTAGTAAAGCCCATTCAGATCTGCCTTGGTCTACGGCCCGCGTTCATTCGTCTGAAGACTGATACCCAGGGGAGTTACGACACGAAGAATCTCCACGAGACTTTTATGTGTGTGCGTATGCGTGTGTTTTGAGTGTATGATTGTGAATCTAGGTTTGTGTTCATGTGTGTTGTGCGTGTGTGTGTGCTTGCCTGTCCTCTCACCAGGAGGACGAAGGTAAGGTAGCTGGGGACAAGACCTACATTTTCTGATCGAGCCTAGCTTGGCCTCGGTGACCTGCGATGGCCTGAGAGATGTACCTATCTCACCAACAGCGATTGGTGAGGTCATGTGTGGACAACGTATTATGGTCCGTCAATCATCCATGTCAAGGTCACACTGACATATGGGTCATGAAACCCCAGGGATAATATGATTTTGTCGCCCGCTCTACTGACTCCATTAAATGCCATGTTTAATGGCTGTTAAAAAACAAAACAGAATGTCAAGGAATTCCGTAAGTCAGTTAATGTTCAGTTCAGTAGTCCTTGAATATATCTAGTCCTGCGTTTAGTAGTATGAGTATAAACTGCCAAGGGTTTTGATTCATTTCCTTTGTTCTTTTGACAGCGAAATGGCCAGTTCTGACATCTTCAGTAGTTAGTGTCTAGGTTTGGACACATGGTCATTGAAATTAAGACTTTTTTGTTTAAACCAGGGAGCAAAATGTCATGCTATGTTCAATTAAAATGGGCGGAAAGTGAGTTAATCTTTATTCTTGGCCGTGTTTACCACTGTTGTTACAACAAGCAGCACAATAAAAATTTGTATTGTACCATATTAACTTTCAAAGTGCCATGACGTGTTCCACAATGTAAAGAAAGAAGCCAATGTTAACTCTTTGAATGCTCACTTTTAATTTACTAATAGTAAAACCTGCTCTACGAACGGGGATTATTGATCAAGAATTTTGTGTTAGATGACAAATTACAAATATTTAAAAAAAAAAAACAGCTACAAATATTGTCCAGTGAAAGGAGTAAACAGAAGGAGCTGTGTGCAAATGTAAATTATGGGCGTCGAGTAAACTGAATGAAACAAAAAGCGTGAAAGGAGCAAAAGGGTTACATACAATAATATCAATGCTTAGACTTTAAACATTGTAAAATTAACACCAAGTTAGTATTGTAGGGGGGGGGGGGCATACAAAATATTACGATTTGTTCTTTTTCTTCTGGAGTTTCCTAGTCAGCCACTGAACTAAGTAGAAATCACGCTGATCGTATGCTCCCCCTTCCATCTTTCATCATACAATTTGAATCAAACACCCTCGAGAGCTTATTATTCAATTATTATCACATTTTTAGAATAACGCCAAATATAGTAAGCTTTTTTCGGCTTTAAGTAGAAACACAGATCTTTATGCAAGCATCCTTTGTGCCAAATTTCAAATGGATCCAATCAGTGATTTTCCAAGTCCGTAAACCTTTTATGGGTTTTGTTGCAGATTTATAGTATGGATGTTTGTATCCAAATAAGGACTTGAATTTGCAAGCCACAGATTTGCAAATTTAAGTGAATATTTGGATTTGAACATAAACTAGAAGTATTCAAAGAGTTAATGATAAATGTATAAGGAAATAGATTATCATCGCCAGAGAAAATGGAAGATATAAGACCACACCGAATTACATATTAATTATGTGACTATTAACCCGGAAGCTAAAGGCGCAGCCTTGCACACTCTTATTAACCAAACCAAATGCTCACTGTCATTACGGGAAGCCTGAGCACAGTGAGTATCGGTAGACTCAGAACTACTCCATTTCTAGTTTCGCAAGTTCGCTGACTTTGTCAAAGACCCATGTTTGTGGAATTTATGATAAACCTTTTGCATTGATGCAGTCATACACAATAAAAACATTTAAAAAAAGGAAAAAAGAAGAAGACAAGCCCATAACTATAATTATAAGACATTGGGATGTCTTAAATTTTAATGCTTGTTTCCAGTGGGAAAAAGAGTATCACCAAAAATTATATCTCATGATTTTCTAAATTTTTATATTTTGCTGTTTTTTAAATAACCGGTAATGATATCCAGTATTCATGAAATATTTTCAGAGACCATATCAGGTTAATATGTGGATTATGCTCTGTTGTTTTGTGAATTTACATCAAACGAAAAAAAAATGCCACTTATTGTCTAATTGCCTAATTCAATTCATTGATTTCTAAATACAATGAACATCTTATCATTTGAACCGAACAAAAATTATGAAAGTTCAATATTTCAATAGTAACTGATTTTCAGCCCAGCACTTCGAATGAGAATATTAAAGGATGATAAGAAAGAGAATCCATGTGTCAGACTTAACCCTTAAAGGACCGGCCATGTTGAGCACTATTATTCCCTCAGTACTGGCCATGTTTTGGAAAATTCCTTAATTTTAGGTCATGTCAGAAAAAAATTTATATATTATAAACGCCTCTACTTCCACTTCCTTAGTTTCGAAACCAAGGTAAACAGAGGGAAATATACACGATCGGGACTCTGCATAGTGTGACCTGCAGTGGAAATGTACGTGAGTGGTCCTTTAAAGGTTAAAATTGTGGGGCATTTAGGCATAGGCCAGACTGAAAAAAGCTGAAGATGAGCTTGCAGGAAGCTTAATATGCACAGGATCGAAAATAATAGTACAAGCTAAGTGAAAATTATTGCTGCATGGAAAGTTTCCATTAGGACATTCAATTTTGATAATAGGTGAGGGATGTATTGTTA
Organism: Peronia peronii; assembly: GCA_039654565.1. Lineage (NCBI taxonomy): Eukaryota > Metazoa > Mollusca > Gastropoda > Systellommatophora > Onchidiidae > Peronia > Peronia peronii. Next base: position 10,646 of record JBCEWB010143290.1, on the reverse strand, counting down.
TGTAAAGATGAAGGCTTCATCAGAAGACAAGAAATCTCACTCATTATGCAAATGTAACAGTAAAACAATAAATCATGTGCTTTTTTTTTGGTTTTTCTTTTCTTTCTTTTTTTTTTTAAAGTTCTAATTAAAAAATTCTCTAGAAACAGTTAAGAAGACAGGAATTAAAAAAGATAAGGACAAAAGAAACAAAAGACCCACAACATCCAGACACAGGCAAAGAATAATATTTGTGGAGAACCAAGCTCATTGAGGGAGGAGATTGAAGGAGAGCTTTGATACAGTCCTTGTTACTGCACTGTATGCTGTTGGAAAATGTATTTAGATGTGAATTAAAGTAGGTATGTTTTGACTAGATCAACCACTTGACACTTTTAGGGGTAAGTGTTAGAAGAACTCGGGGCATGATGGGTTAAGAAGAAAAAGATGGCGATTTATTTGAAGATGACCAGGAAAAACATTAACACAAAAGTAAAAAGACAAAGAAGAGAGGAGAAGGAAGAGGAAAAAAAGGGGGGGGGAAGATCTGAAAAGGAGAAGAAGAAAAATAAAAAAAGATGCAGCAGAAGGAAAAGAAGATTATGGAATAACTTGAATGCAACTTACGATTGGAGAACAAGGTGATCGCTGCAAGCAGAGCTAGCACACCGGGCAGATTGGTGAACTGACGAAAGACAGATACAAAGTCAAAGATGCCCTCCATGTCGGGGTAGTAGCAGTTGTTCTTGGTAAGGGTCATATTGCCAAGACCTAGAACCTGTTGTTCGTGGTCGTACAATGACAGCAGCATCAGTCCTATGATCTCCAGGATGTGGGATCTGATCAGCCTCATTAGGTCATTGCGATTGATCTGAAGAATAATAATGATGAAAGTGTTATTACCGAAACAGACATATCAGTCATAGCTAATGAAGCTCTTAGAAAGGCTTTCTGTAGTCTTGGACCAGGGGATGTCATGGTATTGATATGAAATAAAAAGGGAGAAACTATTTTTCTTACTATACATCATGTAAAGAAAACTCTCAATTTACGATACATTTGCATCAACCAGAAAACAAAATTAAAAAGAAAAATTCATTGGAAGAAAAAATAATTCTTAAAAATATTAACAATGACATTTCTTTGTACGAAAGCAAACAAACAGCTGGGGTTGACACAGAAGTCGTTTTCCTACCTAAAGAAATTTCACTGACTAGTCTTTATTAGAATCCTTGGAAGGGAATATTGGCAGAGACCTACACAGAACTTTTTGATAGTGTCATCAGATTTTACTGATTACTTAAGCTTCGAGTTGCATTTCTCAAGCCAGGAAAGTATTTTTCAACAATGAACAAATTCCTGCCTATCTAATAAGACAATATCACTTAAGTGTCAACATTGAAATTTGAGATCATGATTGTAGTTCTTTGGTCCTTATTGTGCAAAATTTGTCTTGATGAAGTTACCCCCCCCCCCCCCCCCCCAAAAGTTTTTTGTGACAGTGGGAATATAAATCAAACATACAGCTGCAGCACAATTGTCCTGTCAAATTTGCGTACCAGTATATACTTATACAAGTTTGATGATACAGATATTGAAACAATGTGATACTTGTACTGAGATGGTTTTAACAAACTGAAATTTATATTTAAAAACAATAACAATTAGAAATCAATATTATATTTTAGGAATACAGCACACTAGTTGTGACTCTCCACTCTGGTCCAGGGGAAAATTCTACAGAACAGAGACCTTAAATAGATAAAAATGCGAGACTTACATCTGCAATTCCTGGGATATTTATGATGAAATTGATGGCATGGTCGAGTCCAGGGGAATGGGCGCCAGAGCTACTCAGCTGTGGGAACAAGAACAAAAATGCTTCAAAGTAGATAAGTTATATACATTAGTTAGTAAATTAAGTCTGTGTAAGTTCATGACCATAACTAAGAACCAAATGTAGAACCAAAGTTCTACTGTTCTGTTCGGATATCTCTGATCTACATAGCTCACACCTTCTGATTTACCTTGTGAATTCTGAATCAAATGCAAACTGAAGCTAAGTCTGGCATATGACCTCGGTCAAAATTAAAATATATATGCTGGATTGGAGGTTCATACAGAGAAGATAAAGTAGTATCTCTGAACAAATTAAAACTAAATGGAATTCAGAATTGACTCCTTTTTTCTTTTTTTTTTTAAGAATTATTTTGTTTGATCTGATGGTAATCTGCAGGCCATGACACTTGTTTGATTCATAAAGACAATGACTCTGATCTTATTTCATTATCAGGGACATTCTCAGGGTAACCTAAATGTAAACTGTCATCTCTTTTAAACTCTAGAATTGAATCTTTTAAATACAATAAATCAAACAGATATGGCACAGGACAGGTGTGTCCAGAATATACTTTTCCTATTTCTTTTCATATCATCAAAGTATTCATTTAGAATTGTCAGCCACACCAATGCAGATTAGTGATCAGTAGACCTTTATGGGTATTTTTTTAAATACCATAATAATAAATATTAAAGACCTGGCTGAAAAACAAAAGATAAAATTCACTAATTACTAATATTCTGTTTGTTTTAAATTGTACTACATTGGATGGGGCAAATTGTGGGAATAGCATATCACTGCCTTACTTAGCAATGATAAAGGTTAGGTAAAACCATTATCAGATCTAATTCCACTCACCGTGACTCTCTCTGAATTCTCATCTGGGTATCTGAAGAAACGGTGAAGCTCCGGAGACTGGAAGTTGTGTACTAAATTGTTGATCATGTCTGACTGATCTGGGGTGGGTGGATCTTTCCACTTCCTGATTTGCTTGTTCTTCTCAATTATTGCCCGCAGCTCAGCTCTCTCAGTCGGACTTAGCACAGCTGAAGAACGACAAGGAGAGAACTGTCAACATCTTAATGTTTCATAAACTGCACTTTAAAATTGAATAAATAAAAATAAATAAATAAATAAATGAATAAATAAATAAAGTAAAGGTATAACACGCACATTTCACACAGTTTAAGATTCTCTGTTCTCTCATGAAACTGCTTAAAGCTTTTTGAATATTATGGGAAACGTGTCGTTTAATAGTAAAGATCTCCTTAAGCACGTAACAGCACAAAAATAGGAGTTTGAGGAAACTCACTGAAAGATTCATGCTATTTCATGACAATTCTAAATGCGTTGTAATTATATGAAGATCATCTTTGTAAAAAACTTTCCCAAAAAGTTTTTTCGGTGTCTTGATTTTATTGGGTTTGAGAGATTATGGTCAAATCTATACCAAGAACTGTGACAACTTACATGACGTGTCCATCTTTGCGGCCAGACACTTCTGAAAACGACAGGCTTGGCAGCCATTTCTGGTGGCCACAGTCACTGGACAGTTCCCATCCTTCTTACACACCGGTGGAGGCTTCCCCTGCAGAGATTGCACTGTTCGTCTAAAGAAGCCCTGCACACACATATAAATTTTGGTATGATTAACAGTCTACTACTATGTTCTGATTGATTTTGCAGCAAAAGCAACCAGGCTCTTTTTTGTTTTGTTTCTGAAGAGCTGCATTAGCTCTGTGTAATCAAATTTTACCAGTATGATACATCTCAACAAAACAATGTAAAATGGAAATCTGAAATCTGTCTAAAAAGTAGGGGCTTTTGACGGCAACCAATTGTAAAGTATTACTGTGGACCAGGCCAAGCTCTTTTAAAAGTTGCCTTGGGTTATATTGTTTTAGCTGTGATTGAATATTATAATTGTGAAAGCTCTTATCAGTAACGATATAATACAGCTAAATACAATATAAATACAAATCTCTTTATTCTAATAATATCAGTCTGACAGTCCATTCTATGAACAGATCGATTTTTCTGTCTCATTTTCAGATCAGGATTGATTTTACATGGAAATGAAAGACACTGCATATGTAACATATCATATCACATATCTTTATTCTGGCAAAACTACTGATAACAGTTTCAGGCAAGCAGATGTCGTACTAATTAAAGTAGTTGTAACGGATGAAGAGGCCTTTAGAGGTTTGGCATTTCAGTTTTGATTCCATTGATATCAAAAGGACAAAAAGGAAGTTTCAGCAAGTCAAAATGTGAATCTTTTTCCCTGCTGCATGTGGATTATCCCCAAGTCTAAGACTCAGTGTTATAAAAAGAACTAGAATAGAACCCACGGCCTTCCTGGGAGATTTGTTTAAATACAGGTCAAACTGATACTGATGCGCACCTGGATGTTGGTATTTTGGTTTATTAAACTGAAAGTCTCTCAAAGAAAACGTGTTTGGTGTTTTGAACGCGTCATTCTATCGAACGTGCAATTCGGATCAAACACACTCGAGAGTTTACTATTCAATTATTATCGCCGTTTTGGGATAAAAAACTTTTTTCTGGCATATGTAAATAGAAACAGATCTTTGTGCAACAATTTTGTATGCCAAATTTCAAATGGATGCATTCAGTAGTTTTCATATCCATAAGCCTTTTATGGATTTTGTTGTAGGTTTACAGTGTAGATAAGATTTGAACAGTATTTGTGAATGTGTGCATGTACCGGTATGTAAGGGAATGAGCAGAGTATGTAAATCCATCTGATACAATGCAACTTACTACACATACATTTATTGGTTTTCAAACTACATGTATACAAATTGATTAATTATTGTTCCATTTGGACAAATAAACTGTATTTGTAGAATAGGATGTATGTTTACCTTGCAGCCTTCACAGGTCATGGCTCGATAGTGGGTGCCTGTTGAGTTATCTCCACACACAGCACACTTGTCCCCGTTCACATAGTGAGGTATGTAGGCTGATGGACAGAGACAGACAAATGTTAGGTCATCCTGGAATCATGGAAGTACATACCAAAAACCAAAAACAAAATGTGTATGAAGATATAAAGGCTGTATTATTGGAATTGCTTATCATAACTTTTTTACAGAAAAAGAGGGTGTTTATTTCATTGTAAGAAACCAAAATAACATTCTTTAGGAATAGCCTATGTGTTGGTGCCTATCAAATAAATCACAAAATAAAGATAATATGGTTTAATTTTCCAGTTTTCATTATGTAAACATTTGATTGCATCTAACATAATATGGCGACTTGCGATTCCATGCCTGCCTATGCCTTCGTTGATTTTCCTCACATAAATCTTGTTTATAGTTACAGCTAGGATTAAGATTTTACACTATAGTTGGTGGTTCTGGAGACCCAAAAATCTCTTAGATCAAACTGATTTATTTTCCTGATAAGCTGTGATATCTATTTTACTGAATTTCATCAGAACATTCTAGATGTATTTTCTTTCTTTCTTTTTTGGCCGTTTTATTCATTTTTCCCTCCCCTCTCTCTTCTTTATTTTCTCATTTTGCATTGCTTTGTCTTAAGAAGAAAAAAAAATTGTTTCGAGTAATTGAAATTATGCACTGACACTTTCTTAGGGTCTATAAATAATACAGCTTGTATGTTCTGTGGACTTACTGCCTTTTTTCTTGGTATCCCCAGATCCCGCAGTCATTGATCCTGTTGTTCCGTTGATCTCAGCACATGCGCTATCATCTGCTCCATTTGCTCCATTTGCCATCCCTTGACCATTCTCAGGACTCGCCTGTCGCTCTACGCTACCGCGACCGCTGTCCGATCCTGAGCCATGTGTAGCAAAATTGGAGGGGCTGGAATTCAGACTGGATCCACGGCTGTTGCCTTGCTCCACGCTACTGCCCCGGCTGGACATACCGACACGCGAGTTGACCCGGTGTTCATCCTGTTTGCTGGATCCAGGTCTGGGATCTGAGGGATCATTGGGGGGTTGTTCGAGAGGCACATACTTCAACTCTTGGCCGCCATTTTCCACTCTCAGTTCGGAGTGAAGCGTGGATACAAATCTGTGAGGGCCATGGCTTTCTTCTTGACCAGGGCGTGGTCTAGGGTTTAGAGCTTCGGCTGCCGGATACCTCAGTGCCAGATCACTCCGAGGTCTGTACTGGAGAGCATACGGGGACGCGGCTGTGGTGGAATGATCGGGACTGGGTTTCAACTCATATTTGGGTTGACTGGGTCTAGGAAAGAACTGTGCAGAACCAGGCTGCAACTGAGGACGAGAACTGGACATATGGACGCTGAAACCATTTCTGAGCTCGTTAGGGATTGAGACAGCAGAAGGACGGCGGGTACCGGGTCTGGACTCATGGCTGGGTCCAGGTACAGGTGATATATGATATGTGGCTTGGGATGTGTTAGGGCTAGATGGAATTGGGGTCATGACTGAACTTGAGCCATACATAGAAACTGTTGTAGTAGATCTAGGATGGACAGAGTTTGAATTGGGACTTGATGAATGAACGGAGTATGTGAGACTAGTTAACAGCTGACTGGGGCCAGTTGAAGAGGGAATGGAGCTCCTTTGACTTTGGGTGGAGTCAAGATTGGGGGATGTGAAAGAGGCTCTGGGGTGATTACTACTGTGTGTACATGTAGTTATTGTGATCATTTGAAAAGAATCATAGCGAGAGACAATGGGACTGGGCATGGATTGATCAGATGTAATAGGAACTGAACTTCGTGCGCCGTGAGTGGGACTAGATCTGGGTTGATCGACACTGTATCTGGATCGAGTAGGAGCAGGTACAGAAGACCGAGGAGATGTTGGCTGAAATACACTGGGATGGGGACCATTTCTGTCGCTCTGCTCCAGAGCTGTTCGATAATCATATCCAGGGGCAGATAGAACTGGAAGTGATGAGAATATGTCATCAGATAGCAGGTGACTGCCTGGATCATCCACGCCGTTGATCACCACAAGGCGACCCTGGTGGAAAAAACCCGGTCTGCGAGAAAAGCGCTGCCGATCGGCAGTGTCTCGATGTGGAGAGAGGTGATTGCTCAGCTCTGAAGAATCTCTTCTTCTCGAGTTCAAATTCAGATTGACAATTGGTTCTTCATCGAGTGTTGGATCTGGAATAAGATTCCGGTAACTGTTCCGATTAGATTGTCCTGGCTGGAGGTAGGGGCTGGAGGGATTCCTTGGCTCCGGCTGGGGGTGAGGTCTGGAGAGGTTGTTTGGCCTCTGCTGGGGGTGAGGACTGGAAGTGAACTGGTCTTGCTCGTCATTTCCATTGATAATTGGTCGTGCATTAGGGGCTGAATCAGAATCATCTGCCATGACTGCTGTCCTCAATTACTTACAGCCATCCTGAGAGGATTTTGACTTATCCCTTTCGATAAGAGTCTTCTGGTGAATTAAAATTGTTTGAAGCCTCTGCTTTTCTACTGTGAAGAAAAGAAATAATGATAAAGAAGGTGAAATTTTGCTCAGTATGTAGACTATGGCAGCATTAATATAACCAGGCACTATTTTTTGCCCCCAGTTGATCTTTTCGCTTTTTATTGATTGGCCTAAACTGAAAGGGGTTGGGGGTGGGGGTGGCAGTACTCTTTGATGACCAGTGTTTACATTGAATGAACATTGAAATGAATTATCCCCTCGGTCCCGGGCGCCGTGGCTGTGGTTGCTGCTGTTGGCTTATGAACCAATGATTTGACATGGTGCTTGACAATGGTAAAGTCTTGGTTGAAATAGGCACAGTGAAACTACAGGATCTTTCTAGCAGTGACTCTGGGATGCTTGTCAAATGTCTGCTACGTTCTTGCTTGGAAATTTCCCCCCTGAATGAGGCTGGACCTTTGCATGTATCTGTGGATATATAGAAATACAGGAGGTGGTCAGTTTGGCATTCAGTATGATGTTATAGAGAGACTTAAAGAATTCCTGCTTTGATTCTGAAGTAAGAAACAGTATGAGTGTTCATAAGTTATATGGACATGATAACGCTACGTAACCATTAATAAAGGTCCGTTGACTCTAGGAGAATTGTGATATTTTGAAGTCTTGAGGTCCTGGAGCCAGATAACTCACAATTCGAGTAATTATGTCCTTGAAACCGGTTATCTACATATCTAGAAGAATATTTCGTATGTAGATCTACTTCCATACTAACTTAAAATGCAACTCTTGGCCTTTACCAATAAATGTATTACCACTTCAAACGGAGACTTCAAATCAGCCTAGATATATTATTTAACTCTGTATTAACATTGAACCAGATTTGTCAAGTCATACTTGCAATAAAAATTAAGGATGACAAATAAAAAGAAGCCATAGGAAAGTTCAGAAGCAACACGATATTAGATCTAGCCTACATGTACATACAGTCCATTCCCACGAGCTCCTGTAATATGATCGAGTAATTTGGGTTAGAGGTCAAGATTGGGTCTGCTGCTCAAGGTTAGGGCTTTTATACATCTTAAAGACCGTCTTCTAAAGTTTTTTTTTCTTGATTGTGCTGCAGCCTGATATCATTTTCAAATGAAATACACACACACACTCACACATACGGGCGCGCGCACACACAGACGCATGCCCCATAACACAATCTTTTCACTGTTGAGAAATACAAAAAAGAAGTGGTCCCAATACCTCAGAATCCATGCCGTTTTTCCACCTTGCCAGTATGAATGTTGCCAGTCATTGATATGGAACACCAAGTATTGTTTACTTCCTCATTTGAACAACTCATTGTTCAGCCAGCTACATAACCTCGACCATTCTCTCACTGCATACCGTCTCTCCCTCTCTCTTTCTTTCTTTGTCCAAACCGTCCTTAACTGTCTGAACTGGTGTTTACATCCATTTTAGAAACTGTTCACACGTGGAGACTTACATGTTCTCACAAGACTTACAGCGAATTCTAAAAGGATCTCAGGAAAATGGACCAGGAGGATGGGCCTGGGGGTGTGGGTGGTGGGACAAGGAGAGGAAGGAGAAGGTGGGGAGGGGGGGAGGACAAACGAAAACAAAGTAATTTTCTCACTGTTTATTGATGAAACTTATACGTTTAATATACGAGAGGAGTAGGAAACTGACAAGTCAAGTACGTTAGTTAAATGTATGTAATACTTTTTTTCTCAACCACCATATGCCCTTTGGGGAAAGGAGAGTGTGAAAGGGGAGGGGGTTTCTGCATTCGTATCAATAAATTATAGAAGTAGAAAGATAGAAAGAGAGAGAGATAAAGGGGGGGGGGGGAGGGGGGGCAACAAAAAGGATGGGCTAGTGAACGTGAATTTTTCTTTCATTTTTGAGAGAGGGGAGAGAAAGAGAGGGCAAAAGACGGGAGAAATCTAATGAAAGAGGCTAGAAAAGACAAGGAAATAAAAGAAAGAAAGCGCAGGAAGATAAAAAAGAAAGAAAGCACAAAAGGGTAAGAAAGAAAAAAGCATGAAAAGGTAAGACAGAAAGAAAGAAAGAAGAAAGAAAGAAAAAACATAGGTAAAGACAGAAAATTGGAAGAATGAAGAAAAAAAAGAATTAAAACAAAAACAAAAAAAGACAGTGCAGACAGGAAAGGGAAGAAAGCAGAAAGGCAAAAGAGAAGAAAGAAAAAAAGAAAAAAGAAAGAAAGAAAGAAAGAAAGGTAGAAAGAAGCTTGGAAAGTGCGGAGAGGTAAGAAAGAAGGAAAGAAAGCAAAAGCAGAAAGGTAGAAAAAAAGGAAAAAAGGAAAAAAAGAAAGAGAGCAAGGAAAGATAAGAAAGAAAGAAAGCACAGAAAGATAAAAATGGAAGCAAGATAGAGAAGACAGAAAAACAGAAAAAAGACAGAAACTAAGAAAGAATAACGGTAAGAAAGAAAGCATGAAAGGGTAAGAACAGAGAAAGAAAGAAAAAGAAAGAAAGAACGAACGAAAGAAGGAAAGAAAGAAAGAAGAGAGAGAGAGAAAGAAGCCAGCCACAATCAGTTCCTGTCCAAACGCTACACACCGAATCCCTGGGTTACCATACTGACTGCTCTGTCGTTGCCGCACTGGACAGTCTGGCACGAGTGACCTCGCCAGGCCGGCAGAGAAAGGAACTCCCTGTGCCGCATGCAGGGATATGGCTCGCCGCTGGGTCATGCTGACCCGCGTGGTGGTCACTCATGTATTGACCGGCCAGTCGACTGACCTCATTTGCTACTTGGCGTCCATCGAGAGTTGTTATTGTTCAGGTTTTGATCTTCCTGCTTTGTTCCCTCCTTCCTTTTTTTTTTTGTTCCCTCTGTCTTTTTTTTTCTTGCTTTCTTTCATTCTTTCCTTCTTCCTTCCTTTCTTTATCTTCCTTTCACACTTTCCTTTCTTTCCTTCTGTCTCTTTTATTCTTTCTTTCCCTCCTTCTTACCTATTCTCTTTCGCTCTAAATTTTCTGTCCCTCCTTTCTTTTCATTCTTTCCCTTTATACTTTCCTCTTTCTCGTCTTTTTTCTGTTCTCCATTTCTTTCTTTCTCCTGTTCTTTTTCTCCTTTCTGTCTATCTTTATTTCTGTCTTTCACTCTCTTGTTTCTTCTCTTTCTCATTCGTTCTTTAGTCGCTCGTTCGTCTCCCGTCCTCCCCCCCCCCCCCCAACCCCTCGTTTCAACAATACACAAACCAACACATACCATTGGCAAAGAACCAGATCTATAACACAGTGAAAACAATGCGAATAATGTGTTAAACATATTTTTTTCTGTGTCGTTTTCCTTTACTTTCCCGTCCCCTCCCCCTTTGCTTTCCATCTCCCTTTTATAGTTCAAGCTCTATGATGGCGGCAATCATTTCAACCATTGCTGTTG
>JBCEWB010143279.1:0-10881 GCA_039654565.1 Peronia peronii | reverse complement strand
TCAGCAAAAATTGGCAACTTCTAAAAGCCGAGATAATCCTACTTTCTTTGGATTGAAAGGCTTAAGAAAAAACAAAAAACAATGAGGTTGTGGCGCCGTGATAGAGAAACAAGGCATTTGCCCCTCGTGTTGCTGATTAAAATCCTACGGTAGGTGCGTGTGTGTGTGTGGGGGGGGGGGGGGCAGCGAAGGGGATTTGAATATGGTTTTTGTATCTTAAAGTCCCTTGAATTCTATCTAGTGTAGGGCCCAAATGTTTAGCCTTTTAGGACAATGGTTGAAAATATTACATTATTACGAAGATCCCGCGTGTATGTTGTGGTACTTTAACTTTCGGCCAACCCCCTGACGCTGATTATCTCGTGAGCAAAAGTAGGCAAAAGTGCCGCAGTCCAGGCAATATTTTGTAAAAAAAAAAAAAAAAACTCTAAAATTTCTTCCCCCAAAATTTCCTCCCATCAAAGAGGACAGGTATTTAAGGCCGAGATCATCCTATTCTTAAAATTCAAATGACTCCAAACGTAACAAAACATACACACACGGACTGCCATCCCGGCATAGCCGAACTAACAACAGCAACAGCAGGCAAATGGGAAGGGGGGAGACAGAGCAACCAACCACTAGACACATTGTTTGCTGTCCACACAGCCATATCAGTGAGATAGATGGTGAGGAAGGAGTACATGGTATGAAGAGAAAACTTGTACATGTACTTTGTAGAGAAATGCTGTCGCAGCAGCAGCAGGTGGTGTAGAGGTGGTAATTGTGACAGCACTACTAGTAGTGGAAGCATCGCTAATAACAGAGCAAGAAGTAGTTGCATTCATGGCCAACAGTTTGTGGACAGTTCGGAACATCTCATTACAGAAACAATAATGGAAATGAAAATGAGGAGGGTGGGGGGAGGGGGGGGGGTATCTTTTATCATGTCCTCAGGATTTCCCCTTTCCCTAAAATACAGAAAATGACGAGGACAGTTAGAAATATCTGTTAGACAGACCTAGAGCAAAAATAGCCAGTCGTTCTGTTCTACTGGCTCCAGTCCTACGGAGCACAAAATATCGTATTGGAATTTGGCACAGGCAACTGCAGGACTGTACGCATTGTTAGGTACATAAAGGTACAAAAGCTTATATGAGTCGAGGCACTGCTGCATAAATGCATAAATTGTAAAAATCTGTGCAAATGCACAGTCTTGCTCAAACTGTGTTTACTATGAGTAGAAACCGAGCTTTCACATGTGAAAGCACATCACTAAAAGTTTATTTTACGTCAGTCGAGATTGGTGTTTGACAAAGCCAGCAAAACAATATTTCCCCGTTGCCTACTTAATAACAACCACTAGCTGATGGCGCGTGATCCTCTTGAAGTGGCCGCCCACAACAACACTGTGTCTCTCCAGGAGTTTTGGGATGAGTACGAAACTCTTATCATTTTTTCAAGGTTGTCGGATGACAAAATGGGACTGTGAAATTATCGTTGGGGCGTTCATACATTCTGGCCATGTCTGCCAAGGCCGCTATATGGTTAAGTTAAAGATATACTGGACTGCTGAAGACCATTCTATTGTGGTTCATCAAACCCTTTTGATCTAAAACATGGGCTGCCCAAGGACATCCGATGGCAAAACGGGGCAATAACAGATTGTTCTTCGGCTGATTTAAACACTAACTGGACGGCTACGTCTGCAAGGCCGCTATGATATTAAGCTGTGTCTAACAGCTGATGGATTGCTGGCACGATAATACTGAAATTCCACAAAGTCCGTCCCCCCCCTCCCCCTACCTTTTTTTGTTTTGTTCTAATCTTGTCTGCGTTCCTTCCATACTTTGAGATTCACAGTTATGGACTGCTGATAGCACAAAAAATGCAATTCTAAAGAACTCCCCCCCCCCCCCTTTTTTTTTTTAAAAAAGTGCAATTTAAAACAAAAAATATTTTCGAGAAGTGGGCTATAGAGGAACGGCCCAAATAAAGTTTGGTGACTGGGGTCAAAGCACATACATATATGTAGCTAATGATCTTTGAACTACTCTACCCATTCCCACGATTTTTTTTTATCCCTTTCCTCTTTTTTTTTTTTTTTGTCTTCTCTTTTACTAAAACTTTCAATCAGTGAATGAACATAGCGATTTTGTATCGGTAAAGTTCAATAATCTAAGTTGCAACACAGACAGCAGCTTGGAACTTTGAATTGTATCAACTAGATCTATTTTAATTAAAAACAGATTCAACACACGGTACCAAAAATCAATGTCGCTGATAACAGTGACAGTGTAGCTCGGTCAGTTGCACAGGGTTGCTAGCTTGAACTTGATCAAGAAACAAACCAAGGAAAAGCGAGGAAAAAAAAAAAGAGGAGCACACACCGCACAAACTTTGCGATCATACGTCATTAGCTCCGACTAAAGAACAGACAATGTGTTACTGATCAATCCACCGCAACTTAATCACTGCTGTCGCCGATCTACGTCTCTCTGTCACTGTCATAGGCATGAGACTTACGTATTTACATCTCTATTCTACGAAGCAGAACAAAATAAGATGCATCAACACAATCTTCGAGTACAAGAGGTACGCCCAACAAGAAATGAACGTCGCCTTTCCAGTCACACAACAGGCTCGCTAGGTTACTCTATCGTTATAAATAACAAAAGATGGGCCTTAAAAAATCGAGTTAACCGCCTGCAGGTGGTTGCAAGACGTAAAACAACGAAAAAGAAAAAAAAAAAAAGAGCAGGTAGGGCTATAACAATATACACAATATTTACACACTTAATTAGCGCCCTCGATGGATCAACTGTTACAAACACAACCACAGGTTTACGACGACACGGCTCAGCCATAAATCTACACGTGAGAAGAGTGAGACAGCTATAGTGCTGAGCTGACTCTCTCTCTCTCTCTCTCTTGTTTGTTGCTGTTTTGTGAATGTTATATTCTCTGTCATACACGATTCTAATATTGTGATCACTATTTTTTCGTGTCCTACAAAAAAAAAAAAAAAAAAGAATTAATATTCCTACAAAATGCGCCCTAAAGCTCGTGTGATCAATATTTCAATACCGCCATGACAACAAACAAACAAAGCTCAAGTTTTCTCGAAATTTGACAGTGATCTTTTCATATCGTTCGCATTTCTAATCTTTGTGTGTTGTCTTCCCTTGCAATAGCATCAGTTTGATACTGTGTTATTTGAACGCCTTCACTAAACCTGGTCTAAGGAATACCGGGAATTTCAACAAACTACTCTTTCTACAATGAGGGCTCAAGAAACAACTGAATTTAATAATCTTCATTGAAACGTACCCCCTAATTTGCTTCATGGAACACATTGGTTAAAACTACACTGGAAAGGATAACAAAAACCATGGAAAGACTAAGAAATAGCCCCCTCCAACAACAAAATAAAAAAATAAAAAATGGATCCTTTCACAGGAAAATAGGGAATAGTTCTTGCAATGACAACACTGTCCAGATAAAGGACTCAAGGGACAGGCATGTTTAAAATCTTCATGTGAACGGTTCCCTTATTTGATTCATCGATAACACTGGTCTAAAACTGTCAATAACTAGCTTTAAAATGCGGGAAAACGGGTGAAAACGGAAAAAAAAAACCTGCACCCTTCCACAACAACATCAGCAGCAAACAGCAAAAACAATGTAAGGAGTAGCCCATTTAACCTAATGACAAATGCTAAGATAATGATTCAAGAGAAAATGGAAATCGTTTTCTGTCTTTGTTGTAATGCATTCCTAACTTGCTTTACCGATAACTCTCGTCTGGCACTTCTCTTAACGAGCTTCAAAACATGGGACAGCGGATGAAAAAAGACAGAAAAAAGGACCTTTAAAAAAAATCAGGCAGGGGAATAACTCAAATACTGATAAATGCTAAGATGAGGACTCAAGACACCGTAGAATTAACTTATTTTCATTGAAAATATATCCCAGATATGTTTCAATTATCCACACCATTGGCCTGTCTCATCACTTCAACTAGGTTTTAATACTTGGGAAGGCTTATGAAACGGATAAAAAATCTGACCCTTCCACAGCTGTCGACCCCCTATAAGAAGAGAATTAAAATTTACTACATCAAGTTAAATGCACATCTTTTGCTTACCTTGGCTGTAATCGCTCACATGAGGATGATGCCAACCACCACGATACAGGTAAACAACTTAGATCTGTCTATCGCGCTGGTGAATGCATTGGTTACAGCACCCCTGGTCCATGCTGTATGTTGGTAGCAGTACACGCTACCACGACACGACCGTCATCCCCACTTCACGCGATCAACTGAACTGACGTATCTTACTTCACAAGTACTGTTAGCACCGCGCTAGGCTGGACTAATGCTACTTTCTCTCTTCCGTCTCTCAACTGATTCACGTTATTGACAAGGGCCGCACCTTTTTGAACGGCCCATCGCCAGGGCCGGGGATGGAAAACTCCACACGTGTTAAAACTGGTCTCTTGAGTTGACAGAGGTAGTAAACGGTAACGGTACACTACGCTCGAGACATTGTCATACATAGCATACACAGGACTATCGAAGTAAGCCCACCAAAGCCTAGGTGACCCACTCTCGTAACCAATACACTGCAGCCCTGGCCGATCCAGCGGCGTGTCTAACACTGACTCTATGGACAGGCCCACGCTGTACGAGGTATCTGCCGCGCATGTGTTCTTTTCCTGTGATGAATTAGACACGGACAGATAAATAAAGAAGAGCGAGAAAAATGTCCACAGAAAGAATGTTATATGGGGGAAAATATGCCACAAATACGAAAAAAAATCTATTATATATTGTAGATGATAGAAAAGGTGAAAAAAATACAGGAAAGAAAGGGAGGGGGGGGGGAGAAAGGGAGAGGGGGAAGGGGGGGGGGAGTGAGAATGACAGACAAGGAAAAGGAAAGAAGGAAAAAAGTGGGGTTGGGGAGAAAGATTGGGTGTGAGGTTAATGTCACAGCTGTAAGCGCCACCACATTTTTCCTTCGTGATTAGGAGTAACAGCTTGTACAGACACGAAGGCCCCCCACTACCAGATTGACAGCTCGATTGACCGATAAACGTGCAAGAAAGGCCCAACCTCTGAGACAGATCCAGAGATAAGATAGATAGACAGACAAGCAGTAGAGACAGACAGACAGATATATACATAGACGAATGGATGGATGGATGAATGAATGGATCAATGAATGGGCCGATGAAAGGACGAATGGATCAATGGATGGGTGGATCAATGGATGGACAGATGAACAGATCAATGAATGGATGGACAGAGATAAAGATACGGGACGAATGGATGGATGGATAGATGGATGGACAGATGAATAGATGGATCAAGGGATGGACAGATCAACGGATGGGTGGATTAATGGACACACAAAGATATGAGATAGATGGATGGCTGGATGAGTGGATGGATGAATGATGGGCAGGTAGATGGCTGAATGGATGAATGGATGATGAACGGTTAGATGGATGGATGGATGGAAGAACAGGAGAAGATGAGCAGATGGGGGGAATGGATGGATGGATGGATGAATGGATATGGATGGATATGGGTGGATGGGTGGAAAGCTGACGGACAGATGGATGGATAGATGGATGAGTGGATGACAGGAGGACAGACAAATGGATTGATGAACTGACAACATAAAATGAAAAGATGGATAGATCAATGGATGAGGGATGGATGTATGGATAAATGGATGGATGAAGAGATGAGAAATGGATAGATGGATGGATGGATTCATACACGGATGGATGGATAAAAGGATGGTATAGATGGATAGGTTTGGGGGGGGGCAGGATGGATGGATCTTGGAAGAAGAACAATTACAATTTCCACATTATTTACAGTACACTTCAACGGCGTCTCGCTCTTATTAAATTCTCAGGGATTTGTGATCGTATTCCTTTCCAGCACAGCTGATAGCCTTTATACTGGTAACAGTACAACCCAAACCCCTGACTGTATCACAACCAGCATCATGCAGTAGCAACTTACACCATTCACCTACAATTAATAGTAGCATTCGAGATCACGCTATCATAATTAGTAACGCTCTCAGCGGGAACCCTGCAAAGTGCCAACCGCAAAACACCGCGGGGAAGTCGATTCCTCGCATTCGGAGACCATAAGAAACTTGATTACATCCGTGCTTTACCTACTTGAGCCCTAGCTGTTTCACGAATGGCACAATACGGTTGATTACCACATCTGAAGTGTGACCATTTCATACACGCTCGCGATACTTTGAGTGTAAAACATCTGATTTTTTTTTTTTTTCTTTTCGCCCTCATTGAAAAAAAAAGAGAGGAAAAAAAAGGGGTTGGGGGGGGGGGGCCGAAGAGGAGGGGCCCTTTCATGGTAATTCTCTCTACCAATTTAAAGCCAATTCTTAATCACAGTGGTAACCGTCAAACGTTCTCTTCATACTATCCATGGATCGGTATCCATGGCTATATTTTTTTTTCCTTCGGCAAACACTGTTCACGGATGCCACAATGGGACTGATTAGATCCCTATGTGGGGACTGTTTCCCGAATGTATACATAAGATGTTATGGAACTCACATCTGGACTGTGACCATTAACTAATGTTCCCAATAGATGAGCTGGTACAAATCATCAGCGAAAGAAAAGTTCGTGCGTTCCATTTTCATCGGTCTTTTTGTAAAAAGAAAAAGGTTATCTTTAATGTATGTATTTCTTATCATTCTAAAATCTATTTCTTACTCAAATGGGTTAAATCGGGAATATTTCTTTTCTTTATGTAACAGTGTGATCGAAGAAATTAATGTCTCTGGCTGCATAGACAGGCTACATAACTAGACCTCTACAACTTCTTAAGCAAACAGTGCTGAAACGACCAGTTACAACTGACTGTAGGCGAGTATGTTGTCGATTGTGAATCAATGTTTTCAATAATTTTACAAGTAACCACACCGAGTTGGACAGAGGGCCAAAGTTACTATGTTATTCTTAAAGCCAAACCATATAGATGCGCGTGGTTTTGAACCCTGGCAAATAATGTATTAAATTTTGAGACGCAATTTTCGTACAGTACAACAAAGATCGCATCCTCATTTTCAACATCGACAACAATACTATTCATAACAAAAACAACAACAAGACAAGAACAACAACAACAACAACATCTACAAGAGCAGCAGCAGCAAGAAGAAGAAGAAGAGGGAGAAGAAGAATGAGAAGAAGAAGATATAGAAGAAGAAGAGCGAGAAAGAGAAGGAGGAGGAGGAGGAGAAGAAGAAGAAGAAGAAGAAGAAGAACGACAAAGAGAAGGAGGAGGAGGAGAAGAAGAAGAAGAAGAAGAAAAAAGACGAAGAAGAAGAAGAGCAACAACATCTACAAAAGCAACAGCCACAACAACAGAAACAACAATAACAACAACAAAAACAACAACAACAACAACAACAAAAACCAGGACTAAGTGGATTTTTTGTTCATATTCCAACCCACCTATGGGAACTGGGATGCCAATGACATTCTGCAAAATCGCATTTAGCACCCCCCTCTCCCCCCAAAAAATCAAAGATTGTGCTTCTAGAATCGAGTGCATATTTCGCGCTGACATGCTGGAACATTCACTTGCTGCTAACAATAGTATAATAAGAGGAAGAAGGGCTACGCCCTCGCACATTTAGGCGTTATCTAAAACTTTAGTGTGGCCAATCTCGGTTCGCACTCGAAGGCCTGAGGCTCCCATCCCGAGGTCAGATTGCAGATAACGAAAATAATGCTTGCAAAATGTGGGTCAAACACAATTCATCATCACCAGCGTCCGTCCAGGCCACGACGGGAGATAGTGTTGTCTATAGGCAGTTGTGCTCTCGTCAAACGTCATGTTTTGAAGCGGTGACATGTCACACGGCGGCAAGGGGGAGACCTCATATTAATAGCAGATTCGCGTGTGTTAATACAAAACAATATACAGACCACTAATTGCAGTTCACACTCATAATATGAGTAAGAACGGCATCTACCATTATCCTCTTTGTTCTTAAAAAGAACATGTCCAGGGCATTGAATTAAAACAAACAAAAAACAAACGAAAAGCCGTTTTGTTTTTGTTTTTCTTTCTTTCTTTTTCTTTTTCTCTTTTTTTTTTCAAATAAATCACCAACACTTCAAGCTTGTTGAAATTAACGACAAGTTTCAAGAACACCAAAAATCGTAAAACAATGAGAGAGGCTGAACTCCCGATCACCCCGCACTGACGCACAAACCTGGCTATTTTGCGACATGAAACAGGCGATGAAAAATGTCTGCGTAAGTAAATGTACCTTTCAAAGAAAGTGATCACTTTCCGAAGCAAGACACATATTTTACTGTGATGCCCAGCTGCTTTGAGTCCCAACGGCCCATCAAGACCAGTGTCATTAGAAATACCGAGCTGTCATGACACATTCTTAAAGACAACGGGAGAAGCTCATCTAATAATTTCAAGTTACGATCTATGGGTTTAGTCCCGAGTCTTGCCTTTCCCCCTATAAAGATTAGAAGGAATAGCCACTGTTGTTCAAAGCAAATGGTTTGAATCAATAACCGCAAACAAACAAAAAGCACCAAAGTTTCTAGAAACAAAATTGCGTTTTCTCCCAAGATAAAAAGTGGACGTATCACCTTCTTTCCCTCTAGTCTTTATTTCCATCCTATTCTGTTCTATTATTTCTATTCTACTTTGTTTTATTCTATTCCATTCTATTCTGTTCTGTTCTATTCTGTTTTATTCTATTCTATTCCAGTCTATTCTATTCTATCTCTTCGTTTGTATTCTATTTTATTCTATTCCATTTTATTCTGTTCTGTTCTGTTCTACTATATTTGATTCTGTTCTATTCTGTTCTTCTCTATTCCATTCTATTCTGTACTATTTATTGTCTATATATTTATTTATGTGCCTATTTGGCCAGTTATTTATCTGTATTCTTTGATCTATATTATCACCTGGGGCCAGCGTTCACTCTGGTCAGCATGTTGTAGTCACAGAAATAACGCTGATTCAGAGGTGAATCCAAAACTGAAATAATATAATTATAATCAACAACTGTTGAACAATTGCACCTAACAGGTAAAAAAAGATAAAATGTCGAGCCTATTTTGAGGAAAATTTAGACGATATGAGTTCTAGAGATAATTTTGAAAACCGTCGGAGACTGATAATTTTAACTATCTACCAGCGAATTCAGCTTTGTCCAATTAGAGGGAAGCAAGAAACAAAAATGGAAGCCATCTAGGGCTGTCATGGCAACAACATTCATCCTGAATTTATTTTCCTAATATAGTGTAATCTTGATATAAATAAACCTTCAGGTTTTTCACACTTTGCTTGAAACTTCGGGTGCAAACATATATTTCATTTCACTATCTAAAATCATGTGCATGGAACATGTTATAATGTCATATTGATTGACTGATTGACTGACAGATTAACTGATTTGATTGACTAATTAATTTGTAACTTCTTAATAATTGGAACGAAAGGGAAAATCACAGATATACTATTTTTACAGTGACGATTTATGTATGGAAAATTTGAAAAGATATTTTAAACATTCCCTGTGACAAACGAGATAAACTCCACTAGGACGTTGAGAGACGTATGTAGAACGTAACGTGTGACAAATTTTTTCTTGTTTTGTTATGCTTTGATACCAAATTTCAGATAATTACACATAAAAAGAGTACATTGCATGCCCGTCTTTAACGAGAAAGCTGTTTTGAGAAAAAAACGTACTGAAGATTTTCTCTTTTCCCCCCTCTTTCTCTCTCTCTTTTCCCTTTCACTACCAACTCAATGCGTATGTATATCTGTGCTCTGACTGATCTAACTGATAAATCACAACACACAAAACGGGCAGGTTTTTACTGATGAGTCACAAGATTACTGGTACATGACAATGTGTGTGGATTATGACAGCATCACGGTGGAGTTTTGTCCACCTAGGCTGACAATTCCCAGCGCTCGATGACATTCCTCTTCTTGTCTGCCAACAGATTTCATCTTTTTCTTCCTTCTTTTTTTTCGTTTTGTTCTCTCTCTCCCTCACCTTTCTAGTCAACGAATGCGTAGGTGTATATCGTCGGCCCATTTTACGAGGCGTTAAGCAACAAAAATTGATGGAAGTTGTTTGTCTATTTGTGTTGTTTGTTTGTTTTCGTTTTATTCTGTCATCAACTTGTGTTCTATGTGCTCAGTAAAATATTTTCAAAACTTGTAATTAAAAAAAAATAATAATAATAAAACCAGCAGAAATGCAAAGCCCTAACCCTTCAGTCTGCCCCCAGCCCGGTGTTACAAAACGCTAACCCACAGGTACGCTGCCCATGAGGGATAGTGTCTTGGGTCATTTTCTTTGTCCAGGCCCACAAAGCGATAAACCAATGTGATCTCAACGGGTCAAAGTGTTGACTGGGCGATGGCAACTCAGTCAGACAATTTCGACAAGAAGATGGTCACCAAATCTGTTACGAGTACTTGCAATGTGGTTGAAATTAAATTTGAAGTACTATGTTTTTTGATTATTTACCGTCACAGCTCAGATTGTGTCTGATCATATAAATTAGGGCTAATGCTGAGAAAGCAGATAGTGAAATGAACGCGTGTTTTAACAACTAAAATCATATGCTGAAACACTAAAGTGATTTTGCTTTGCTTTCAGGAATGAAGCTTTTAGAGCACGATTGAATACCATGAGGAGATTGAAAATTGCTAAACTTAATAATAAACCATCTTTCTCTTAACAAAAAGCTTCCTTGGTGGAGCTGTCATTTAAATTGACTAAGCAGTCAGGGAGGGGGAAAGGGGGGGGGGGGGGGGTCAAACCCTTAAAAAGTAAACAA
>JBCEWB010143268.1:0-10881 GCA_039654565.1 Peronia peronii | reverse complement strand
AATCTTAATGGGAGCTCTGGTCAGGATAATCTACGAAAAGGAGTGGCGAGAGATTACTTTTGAGTAAAATTTGTGAAACACGACTATTCGCAGCTGAGCGCAATAATCTGGATGTATGCCATGCTCTGGTCATTGTTGAAATCTTCAACTATACAGATGTGATATTGTTATTGATGTTGTCGCTTTGCTGTTCTTGTTGGTTGTTTTGTCTAACTTATAACTAGGCGAGTTTGCGTTTGTTGGTTACAGCCAGATACATAGCAAATGTTTGTATGGCTTGCACAAGTTATGTTATACAATTTGTAAGCTATCTAACACTGTTAATGTATCTATAAAAGATTACTTGTTTCTCCGTACTATTAAACTTTAAACAAAAGAGCAGCTTACTAGCATGTTTTATAGTTTTATAGAGTGTAAGGTTTGGTGTTTGAGTGTGTTTTTGTTTTGATATCTCTTGTTTGTTTAAATATGTAAAGGTTGTACAGAATTAGTAGATACTCTGCTGTTGCCCCCAAAAATATGCTGTCTTGTTATATAGTGTCCAAAACCATATATTCCATCACATTTACAACTCTGTCTTGTACAATATTTGAAACGCTGTGTTAACTTAAAACCTCCGTTCATCCAGCGTCCTTAGTATCGTATGTTATAATTTCTCATAATACATGTTTATCGACTGATCATATTTAGAAATGTCAGTTCATTCTGATATTCTTGGTCTCATGGAAAAGGTAGGCCTATATCACCTACTCTTCTCTCATCCCTGACTTCTCTAATCTGCCCATTTTCGTACTGTCATTGTGTAGAATGCATACTGAGGCTATTTTACATAATGCACTGCATGAAGTTTATATTTGCTATCTTATCAAATCCATTTTGTAACTGTTGTTTTTTCAAGCAGTGTCTATACGCATCTTGACATGCACAACTTGGCCTTTGTGCCAATGCTATTTGACAACAACGCTATCGTGCTCCAGCAATAAAGTCTGCTAGCTTTACTAGCTAAACCGTCATAATGCAAACGCGTTCATTTAAAACTGTTTTCTTCGTAGAGCAAACAATGAACTACATTACTGTTGTTTTCTTTCAAATGATAAATTTGGTATTTTTGTCTAAGACTGTTGTAAGGAACTAAAAAGTATGTGCATTTATATTTTTCAGAATTCTGCACATTAATTTTGAGTTTTGTGTTAACATGTGATTCAGCTAAGCAATTTACATTGTGCCGTTAATGTAAATTACTGATATTTTCATCGAGTATTGTGCTGTATAGTACTGTGATCAATCATTATGCCTATACTTTGTGTAGATAATGTGCTGAAGATGAGTTCAGCCTGAGTGGAGGCTGGTGGTGAAACATACCATCTGCCCTGTTGTTCTACGTGTGCACAAACCATTAGATCGTTAATTCTCTTTGACATCTGGCATTGCTCCTGTTCCTATTGTTTGATTAAACTTATAGTCTTTTACCGCCTTGCAATTGTTATTAGATATCGGTCGGGTGAAGACAGAACTAGTTTTTCTGTTTTTTTTTTTTCTTTTTTGTGCTTGTATGTATGTGAACGTGTTTTTGTGTGCATTTGTTTTTGTTTTTGTTTTTGTTTTTTTTTTAATATATATACTATGAAATTTATATTTATGAAGAACAATAACACTATCATTGAATTTAGAAAACGAGATTACCCATAACAAAACAGAAAACAAACAAAAAAATGTATGTACATGTATTATTTATTACACCACTTTCTTAAGAGAGCATTGGTTTAACAACATTCACAAGTAATGCTTTCTGTGGCTATTCAACATGGACGACAGAGCATCCCTTTTACTCGACAAAACGCCTCGCACTTTCTCCTAATTACCTGGGGGAATAAAATAAACATTCTATAAATAGTCAAGAAGCAAACAAAAAAGATCAATTTAAAAAATTTAAAAAGCTAAAACAAGAACAGGATAAGAAAGGCGAACATCCTAGCTATATACACTACTTGTAATAACCACACGACACTCTAGAACAGTGGTTCCCAAGGTTTTTGCATATGCCACCCCTTACCCAGAAGACTCAAACCCCTTGCCCCCCCAACTATCAGCAGCTTGATTTACATTTTATTTTCTGTAGTGGAGAGAAAAAAACATCTAACAAAAAATTTGCACAAGAATCCTGCAATTGTTAGCAAATTGCAAATGTAATACAAAAAATACGTAGAAGTGTGAAAAATGTATTGATGAGTTGAAATTAAATTTTATCCCAAGCCATTTTAAACAAGGCTTCGCCACCCTCTTGTCAAGGCTTTGAGACTCCCCGTGGGTCGCAACCCACCGGCTGGGAACCCCTGTTCTAGTGTACATGAGATCTGAAAATGACAGTTTGGAGCAAGTATCAAAATAATCAAAATAGCAGCGCAATGTTAATGCTGAGATTTTGTGTCATACTTGCTTATCGAATAATCTATCCTGTTAAGTCATTGGGTGTGCACAATGTCCTGTCGTCACGGGAACTTGGGTACAGCATGGAGAGAACATGTAATTAGGGTTTATTGAAAAATCGCCTTTGAGGATTAATGGGGTCCGCGAAGAGCCTGCAATGATACAAGATGATCTAAATAATCTAACCGATGATTCACTAAATCACATGCCAACTGAGAAGGACCGTAAATGCTCAACATTCCGTATCAACATTACTCAGTCACAAAATCTGGTTTTACTACTGTCTTGAGTGTCCCTTATGGCTCAAATCAATGACATATTTTCCGCTTAATGAAATCATAAGTGCCCTTACCGCTGTAATCAAAATATTTTCACAGGTTGCAAATGCCGTAAGACCTCTACAGCAGAAACCGCTAAAGATGCGAGGCATTGCATCATATACACATAGATGTGGGCTTAGCATACACAAAGTTTAAAATTGTGGAAATGGGGAAGTTTTTTTCACTTTCCGGTAAAATCTGTCAAATATCAGTTACGGCAGAAAATATCACCGCGTGATGCAAAGTAATCGTTTTGTTGTGATGCAGACTCATGCAATATCTACGTGTCCCGTGTCGCTTTGGATTCATAACTTTTAAAAGGTTAATCCCTTTCTACTGATTTAAGCCTATCTATATCTATACCTCACATTTCGGTCATACAGTAACAGATAAATCTATTCCCAAGAAAGATAGTATAGCGACTGTTATCTCCCCTAGACTGTAATTTGATCGTGGAAAACACACAAGTTTTGGTCAATATGAACAGGATGTCTACCTGTAGCCTGTAAAGTTATCGTGTACAATGCATAGTGAGGACTAAAGAAAAAAGATGAGAGAGTGTTGTGATTGATGAGGCCGATTATCGCTTCGAAAAGTCCCATTAAGAATGTAAATGAGTCAAATTATGTGTAAGAGAAAGCACATAGCACTTAACACACGCAGGTATTAAATGGAGAGAGAAAATGGGATTCAATTCTGCTGACAGAAAAGTAAATGTAATCTAAATGCTTATAGAAACGACTGAATACTACCATTTGTAAAATTATGGCCACGAATAAAAGAATATATATGTTTATTTTATTTATTTATTTATTTATTTTTTGCGAGCAATCACGGGGGATTTGGGCTACCTGAGTTTCCTCAAATCTGATTGGATTTTTCGAATATGTGCACAAAACGTATGTACCAGCTTCGGTTGTAAAACCTTTTGTACTGGACTCCTCCTGGCAGCAGGGATTTCAGAGACACGAACTATTCACAATGAATATATCAGAGAGTATGATCATACGAATGAATATTTAGAACAAGAACATGAACAAATTTTTTTTTTTCTTTACTTACTTTACTCCGCATCCCACTTTCGTATGCATTGTTCGAAGAAACGACGTTGCATCTACCTGTCTGCAAAGTGTTTTGTATTTGTTCAAACAAGCGACATTGCGTCTTTCATTCTACAAGTGTTTCCAGTTTCCACCCTGTCCGAAAGTTGAGACCACATATGTCTGTGCTCGTGTGGTCGAGGGTCGAAAATCAGCAATAGGTCAAAGTCCAAATTCGGCGTCTGCAACGTCGACTTGCTGGGCAATAATGAGCCCTTCTGTATAAATACTTGCATTGGCAAAGAGTGAGGAGAAACAGTTTCGTCATAATGTTTGCATAAAGGCACCTGAAAAAAAAAAGGTCGTACAATTATTTGTGTACGTATATATGTATATGAAGAAAGACATACGTTTCTCTATCAAGACTAACTCAAAAGATCACTAAGACTTGTGAAGACTACTAATGATACAATCATATAAATAAAAGTTTCTCATAATTACGAGTTTCATTATTAAAAATGGATTCAGCTATCATTGTAAACAGAAAAGTAAGTTCTATGTTCACTTTGCACACAATTTTGGAGATAGTCAGAAAACCAGAGTTTTGGTTTTTTTTTTTTTAGAATTGTGCCACTTCATAACAGTTAAAAACTAGATAGATTCATTTTCTTCCGGTTCAATCCCGACAACTCAAAAGATGACCTGTCTCAGTAAAGGTATCAGCCTTGGCTATTGTATGCAGTACTAAATCATTAAAACCGTAGTCACTAAGCGACAACGCATACATATTCTGGTCATGACCTATTCCATCAATATCATTATGATGACCTCATAACACAAAATTTGCGTTAAATGAGTCTGTGGGGAGGTGCACATGGTCAAAGCCACACAGAATGCAGAATATACGCGGAAGTTTTCATCAAAATAGCCGAATTTATCGTTTTTGCTCCATTGCCTCAATAGTTAAAGTTAATTTAAAGCTTAACTACTGATAAAATAGTGAATATGTACATGTGTCCTTTCTGTGGCTTCCATTAGATTGGGGTTGCCGGCATCAATCACGTTAAAATTAAAATTTAATACACAATAGGAACAACGACGCTGGAGCCGTCTATAAAAAGGACAGTCTCTTGTTTGTCCGTCGTTTTGAACAATGACCAAGAAATATGTGTCCTGCTGTGATTGATGAGACCGATTATCGTTCGGAAGACTCGGCCGCAGAAGAAAGGTATGTGTTCCGCTGGTTTCTGGACGTGAACTGACTCGGAATTTAAAAAGCTCTCGTTTCCTTTGTGCTTCACTGATCTGCTTTTTTCATTACGATAGGAGGAGGCACCCTCGCCAACGCAATATGTCCATGAAGAGCGGTCTTGCATAAGGACTTGCAATATTTTGGCGTCGATGCCAAAGTTTTTCAAGGGCGTTGTCAGCGTGTCGAGTCGCAGCTTTGGCCTTCCTGAGCGTTTGTCGTCTATTAGCACACCATAGAGCAATTTCTTCGGGAGATGTGTTGTACGATGTGTCTTCCTCATCTGAGTTGGGCTCTTATGAGCAGGGCGTGAATGCTAGTTATTCTGGCCTGATTGGGGATATCTAAATCAGGTATTCCGTCCTCCCAGAAGATCTTCAGGAGCTGTCTGAGGAAATTGATGTGAAAACGGTTGAACTTTTTGGCGTGGAACTCGCAAGCAGTCCAGGTCTGGCAAACGTACAGAAGGATTGGTAGAACGGCTGCCTTGTATATCCTCAGCTTGGTGGATGGTTTGAGACCTCTCCTGTTCCACACAGATACTCCTATGAGACCTTCAAAAACGTAACTTGCTCTTGCAATATGTGTGTCTACCTCAGTGTCTCCGTTCAATGATCTTGAGATCGTGTTTCCGAGGTACCTTAAGTTGTCCACCAGATGTAGTTTCTGAAGAGACTGTAGGGAAGCCCTAGGGATTCTGTATAAATGTTCCCATGCATAGGAATCGGATAGTTTTGGTCTGGGACACTCGCCTATAATCTTTCCGCCAAGAGTGGTCCTACTAGGGAAATTTATCTCCCGACGGTATACCTCATGGGTTCTTCAAAAACACGCAATCCTGTCTTTCACGACAAGGGTGCATGTATTATAGAGGGGGAGAGTGTTGCCCATACAGTAGAGTTGAATCCTGCTGATCTGGGGCCATGTACTGGACTTCTCAGCAGGAATTTCAGAGACAATTGTTCACAATGAATATAGCAGCGAGTGAGAAGTTCTGCTTACTCAGCTGAATATTTATTGATACCGTGTCAAACAGTGGACAATGCAAGTGTAAGAATTAATGGCTCCCCACACAATGAAATCAAGCGCTCGCCAAACTGACACGACAAGAGAAATTAAGACTTTCACTAGTCGATGAATTTTTAACGGAATTTCTTGTATACCCAAGACCTTTCTATGTCCATATATAAATGTATTTCAGAGTTAAATTTGCTGAAATATATTAAGTATATTGCATGTACTATATAGTGAAGGAGAGAGTGTTCAATTACACTGGGCTTGGATATTATTTGACTACTCTTAGCAGCACTAATCTCAACGACACTAATTATTTACATTGAATTTAGCGATGCTATTCCGAGGTTCTGCCATTTACTGCTTCTGCATCGAAAATTGGGCAATGCAAGAATAAATTTGTTTTTCTACTTACTTTATTCTGCATCCTACTTTCCTCTATATTGCGCTCAAGAAACGTCGCGTCTTCCTGTTTGCAGAGTGTTTCTATGGTGTCCGAAAGGTGAGACCCCAAGCAATCGTGCTTGTGTCGATCGTCGAAAGTCAGCAAAAGCTCAAGTCAGCGACTGCAACATCGATCTGCTCCATTTCCCCCTCCTCCTGACCTCTCTGTATTAAGATAAGTGAAAACAACTTTTTTTAAAAAGTACGTGAAAACAATTCTTTACTCATACTGAATGCATGCGAACTCCTAGTGATTGCAATATGAATTAACGACAGGATGATTGAACGAGATCTTTTCCTAGAGCTAGTTTCTTCATAGCATCTGAATTACCGAAATTAAAACCACTGTGATTTGCAGAGAAAATGTTAAATGTAATTTTAAAGCCTCTTTGTCACACCTATTTTTTGCGGTTCTATTTCTCTGTGACAAACAGAAGGGCTTCTGCTTTAGACAACATATTGTGCGTCATCCTTTCTAATGTGTGTTTGATGATTCATTTGCATGCAAAGGTTTTCTGGTTACACAGTCATTCACTCACTCACTCACTCCTTTCTTCACTCACTCACTCCACTCACTCATTCCCTCACTTCCTCACACAGTTACGCATTCACATACTAAATCGCTGGCTGGCTGACTAACGGGATCGGCTCACTGACTGACTCATTGACTGACTTGACTCATTCACTCATTGACTTACTCACTCATATACGCTTCATTGTTAGAGAAATAAAGATTTCCTACAAATAATTATACATATCTTGTTTATAGTCGTACATACCACAGTGCACTCTGCTGTCACAGAAAGATTTGCAAGTGAGATTTTGACCCTCAAATGGCATAGGGATCTTCGGTGGATTGGCTCGTAACAGCAAAAGAAATGGACTTAACTCTAATCTGGCCTAGGACGGCATAGACTTACCAGCCATCAATGCCATGATTACCTGAAAAAAAAAGACTAATAATAAATTCCATAGATTCAGAGCAAATATAATAAATTGAAACTGCATTTTACTTACAATGAAAGATTGTCGAAAGAAATCGATAGCTCGCATAGATTGAATACTTACTGAATATACTGCTAAGGCCCTGCCTTCTACAAGGATGAAAGTCACCCAAAGTAACACAATGTCGAGAGTTGACATCAAATGCTGTAACATGATTTTCTCCTGTATACATAAAATACGTAAGCTAGTGCGATTTATGAATTTACCAAAATAAATAAATAAATAAATTACTCTATTATCACTCCAGCAAAATTTTGATCTGAAGTAAAAGTTGGATAACACATGGTATCCATTGAAATTAACGACCTTACTGCATATTTTGAGCTTTTGTCCAGAGCCCGAGAACAGACCCAAAAGCAATGCACGGCGGGGTCAAACACACCTTTTCTCTACTTGGCTGGATCGTTCTCGATGAAGTGTGAGTTGTATCTGAGCTAATTGTCTCAATAGGTTCCGTTTGAACCATCTATAGGCATATAAACGATTTCAGTCAGTGGTTCAAAAAATGGGTGGTACCTTCCTCATGGCTGTTACTTAGCTATACCTAGAGGGCTTTGAAAGGTTAGGGGGTGTGGGGAGGGGGGGGGAACGGTGGATGGTTGGAGAATGATCAGAAGATGGAACAAGGTCGTTAGAATTATGGGTATTTTGTAATTTTTTGAAGAAGGTGTCAGTGTGGTGTCCCAGATTCTCAATAAGTCGAGAAATCGCTTTGTCTTGCCGCCATAGAACGCGATACTGAAGATCTCTTGACCAAGCACCCAAAATCACCCTTCACATTAATTACATGTACAGAGTGAGTCAGAAATAACTGAGCAGTCAATGCATGCTTATTGTAAGTTAACGGAAGGTTATTCTTAGGCTCTCTATCGATCGATTATTTGATAGCGGAATATTATTAGCCGAAGCCAAATTTTTTTTTTTTTTTTCATGGAAATTTGATTCAAGAATCTATGACCCAAGTATCAATTAATTTTATCATTTGAGCTAAATAATATTCTGACTGTCCAGTTACTTCTGATCTACCTTGTACGTCCAGGCATATTATAAAAGAAATAAGGCTATTCAGAAGTACTTTTCCATCAACTTCACTCAGCTTAAATGATAAAATTAGAGGCTTGTGTTTTACGAATATTCAAGAGAAATCTGAAATGCATTGTTTCGACGCTGTGTGTGTGGTGTGTGTGTGGGGGGGGGGATGTCGTTTGGAGGGTCCAAGTCTGAAAAGTGTGGAAACCACTGGTTTAATCTGACTTTTCCACACAGCTTTATTCATCTTTTTCCCCCACGTGGATGACGCTGTTTCCGCTTGGTGATCGGGGGACTGAGTTGTGCTCAGGTTAGAAGGCCCGTCTGGCCAACCTTAACATGAAATGAATGCACTCTTCGCGAGATTACACAGGAGACTTGGTTGACATTGTGTTTAGTAGACATTGTTTAGTGGGATGTCGAAGATATCACACAATATTCGATAGTAATAGTCCCAAATCGTTCAAGTCCAAAATTAGGCCACGTTATTTTTCGTCTTAAAATATCAACTGTTTTCTTTTTCTTTTTTTTTTCATTTTTTATTTCGTCATGCCTTTATATCATGCAAGTTTATAGGCTAAAAACTATGATATATGGCATTGCATAAAACATGCATGTCTGTTTTTTTTGTTGTTGTTTTTTTGGCATGCTTTTGACACGCACAAGGTATGTCTCGGTAAAATGTCATTGTCGACAGCAAAGTAGTAATTTCACCCGGTTTGCCATTGTTATCGTCGAATTATATTTCTAGTTAAGAGTATGCCACTGTCTTTCTCTTGAGGTCGATACAACACGGACAAAGCAGAAGTAATAAACTACTTCCAGATGGCCACTTGACTGTAAAAACATCGCTCACACATGTTTTTCCACATGTGTAGACATTTCAGAATGCTGGCCATGCACAGAGTATGTACACAAATCAGCGTGTGAGCGAAAAATCCTCAGCGTGTGGCCGACCCCGAAATACATACACTTAATATGCATTTTATAACAAAAAAGATCGAAGACAAGTCTTAAACCGACTGATTTCGTCCAAGAGATGTGCAACAAATGGCCCCAGTCTGGCCAAAACTTGATTGATCGAAAACATTTTAAAAATAAATACATGTTACTGAATAGTTACGTACTCTTACCCTTGTAAGGTTGTGATGATGGAGGTGATGGTGATGATGATGATAGAAATCGTAGAAACAAACACACACTCACACATATACACAAATGCAAGACTTTGTGTCAGGGCTGCCCGCACGTTTGAGGATACATGTTATTATTGGTCCAAAATGATGCCTTGCGGTCTGTGCTGGCGCTATGGACAAAAGGCCTAAACGTTGAATGTAATGAAGCTTTGAGCGTTTTGAATGCTGAAGCTTATCAATGCGTTATTAGTATGCATTAATCTTAGATTAACATGTAGTCTTTAACATTAATAAGGCTCGAGATGCCTGAGTTTGAACCTCGAATTAGAATACAAATTTTAGAGGACATGACGAAAGTTCAAAATAGCCTACCAAAATTTGTTTGTGTGTATTCACGGAGCTCTCTTCAAATGGGGATAAGTTTTGATAATCCCTATTACTTCATTTTGCCAGACACAAGGAGTAATTGAACAAGCACAATCAAGAGAAACAACAGCGCTTTTGGACTCTTTGCTTGAAATGCACAGCATGTCAAATTCCTAAACATTCATGCTGTAAAGAAATATCATTATTTGAGACGCGACACGATGAAATCGGACGCTGGTCATACTGAGACGACCGGAAAAATCACGTGTTTTTCGACAATAAATGAATTTTTAAAGGAATATTTTTTTTCTTTACAGAACTCTTCAATATCAATTTAAAAATGCATTTTCTCACTAAATTCAGCTGCAGCAACAGGCCACTCCTATCGTCTTTAATTGCTAATATCTCGACTTCTTCTTAAGGTAGAACTTTCACACACATAAAATAATCTTCACAGTGATAATAAAAACTGCATAATATGCTCAAAATTTGACGAGAACCTATTTCATCGTGTCGCATGTCATTTCTCATTTCGTAATTTTTTTTTTCCGATTTGTTATTGTTGCTGTTTGTCAAATGGCAGAAGAAAAATGATCTTGTTTTCCTCTTTACACTGCTTTTTTAATACCTCTGGTGTCTGGCAAGGGACGAATGAGGTATTTCGAAATGGGTCACATGGTCAAAAGAAGGCTGAGATGGTTAGATCAGTGAAGAGAATGGAAGATGGTTGAATCCTAAAACAACTGCTCTATGGTGAACTGGCAAAGGGTAAATAAACCCAGCGAGGAAGACCAAAACTGAGGTATAAGGATGTATGCAAGTCCAGTCTGACCAAATGTGAGATTAATATC
>JBCEWB010143257.1:0-10881 GCA_039654565.1 Peronia peronii | reverse complement strand
CGTAGTTTTCGTATCGGCCCATTGTTTTATTTCTTTGTAAGCATAAGAAATTACATAGCAAAAAAACTGTTCCCAAAAATTCTTTCTTAATAACACAAGTTTCTTTTTAAGCGCTTTCTTAATAAGTGTGTTAGAGTGTATGTCTTCTGAGAACATTTTTTGTTTGTTTTCAGTGGACCTATCAGGCAATGGTGCATGAATTACTCGGTATAAACAATAACCGCATCAACCTGGCCTCAGTACCAGGAATTACCAAAGACTTGCAAGAGGTTGTCCTGTCAGCTGAGCATGATGAGTTCTATGCCAATGTGAGTTTCCAAATACCATTGATCTTACTGATATGTCTTGTACAAATGAATCTGATGTCAAATTTTTTTACATTAAGGATTGTCGGGATCAGCAGAATAGAAAATGGGTGATTTTGCTTTGGCGTAAAAATAACTTAGCTACAATTCTTTTATGCCAAAATATGCACACTCGTGTGATTCAGTGGGGTCTGCAAATGCAATTTTCAAGCCTCCTCAGATATCTTCATGTGAAAACAAACTTTCTGTGACTAAGATGCCATTTGCATTTTGTTAATAAATATACAGGCGGTTTGTACTCCATGTCCTAGTATGCCCATTATGTAAAGTTCATCTTTTTTTTCACTACAGAAGTTGGTTGTTTCTTAAAGATATTTTTTGAAAAGTTTACGACCAGTTAAGAGACTTAAATTACATTAATCTAAGCTTATCACAAGAGAATATTCTAAAAAAATTCTTATCAGTTGTATGGATTTTTTCCAAATCAGAATATGTACATGAACTTTGGTGAAATTGGATCCAACATTAAAGAATTGATGGAGGAATTCCAAAAGAAGTCCAAAAGTCAAGCCAAAGTGGAATCCATTGCAGACATGAAGGTTAGTTGGAATCACTTATTTGTCCATTCATACTTTTCCACAAATTAAACTGCCTTTTGCAATTAAATAAAAACATTCTATTTCAAACATTTGGCACATGATACATATCTAATTTAGGTTCCTCTTAAAACTGGATAAAAATGAACCGTTCATGTGTTTTATGCAAAGATTTTAGGCATACAAAATGGAGATTGCATGTTATTTTTTTTTTCATCGTTTGATACTAACTGCCAGACATATGAATGTATTGATTTATTGCTTCTGTGGATAATCAAAATGTTTGCAGATACATTAGGTGGAAACTAGCAACTTTTTACTTTTTGTGCAAATGTCATAGGCATTGAGATAGATAACAGTCAGTAATTTCATATAGGGCTTGATATTGAGGATAATTTAATTTATATAGAGTTGATTTCTGTTCTTGTGAAAGTGGGATGTGTCATATTACACTTTCTACCTCCAGGCCTTTGTGGAGAACTACCCCCAGTTCAAAAAAATGTCTGGCACAGTGTCCAAACATGTGACCATTGTCGGTGAACTGTCCAGGCTGGTGGGGGCTCACTTGCTTTTGGAGGTCTCAGAGACAGAACAAGAAATAGCTTGTCATGGCGATCATTCAGCTCTCTTGCAAGTAAGTATTGGTAACTGTCTGTCTACCAGGGCCAAAATCACTTGCACGGAGAGCAATTCTCTCTGGTTATTTGTATTGAGCCCTTCTTTCAGCCAGCTAAGTTATTTCTCTTTGTCAAGTACAAGCAGTATATGACAAGCATTGTAAAGAAAGGAAAAAATCATATTCATTCTGTGGTTGGAAATATCTGAGGCAAAAACTTATGAAAAAGTGTTTCAGTGAGAAAACATTTTCATCATACCCTGGTGAATTTTACAAAATTTTCTGTTTTTCATGTTTGGGATAGTAAGAGGTTGTTTTTCATTCTTTACAATGTTTAAAAATTATCATACCGCTTGTGTCAGCAAGGAGAAATATTTTGGCTGACAGTGAAAATAGCTCGTTACTTAGCAGTGTCAGAATATCTTACTAGTGACTAACAAGGGACAGTAGTGATGTTGAAGGATTGAGTTTGCTCAGATGATCGACTCACTATATGGAAAGAGTGACTCTTGAGAGAGATATTGTCATTGTTCTTTGAACATTTATGAGCCAATTACTTTTCCGTTGATCTTTGGGAAATCATGTTTTCTTTCCTGGATGTCATGCTTAGTGCCATTGTGATTGCTTTTGATGGCTTCATTGATTCTGTTCAGACATTTTAATTTTTATTAAATACTCTATTAGTTATCATCATCATGAATGGTATGTTAGGTTAATTGCAATTTGGCATGTGTTAGACTTTGAAGCGGTATAATAAGGAAGACTGTATAGACTCACAAACAATTTGCATATTTGTTTTTGAGGGAAAAGTCTATGAGAAAATGCTTCAAAATGATTCAGAATCCTAATATATGACAAAGAGGACCAGTCAGACACCGGTAAATGAATTTGTAATTATTTGAGGAACAATCCACTGTGTTGTGTTGTAGCATGGATTCATTGATCTTATATACCCTGCAGATGTAGTCATGACAACAAACTAGGTTGCTATGGGCTTTCTGGAATTGGTTGTTTTAAGAGATAAAAGAAAGATTGAAGGAAAAAAATTGTTGAGAAGATAGCTTATTTTATTAGAACAGAGTCTATCAGTAGTGGCATTTTCTTACTATTTTTTTTTTTTTTTTATAGAAAGAATCATACAGTATTTGAGTACAATATAGCTATCAAGTAATGTATTTTGTTTGTTAGTAATGATTATAAATAATTGTACTGATTCTGGCAGCGCATCAAGGCACTCTTGGCCAGTGATAAAGTGCGTCACATTGACATGCTGAGGTTGGTAATGCTCTATGCCCTACGTTATGAAAGCCACAGCAACAATGATGTCTCAGGGCTGGTCTCTCTCCTGAAACAACGAGGAGTTTCAACTGATGCAGGAGGAGTAAGTATTGTCACTCTGTTCATCAGACATTGACCATTTCAAGCCTGAAAGGCACAGTAGGAGCAGGAGGGACAGCCACTCTAAGTACATGCAATTGTCAAGACAGAATGCAGATTCCTTCAATTGTCTACATAAGCAAAAAGAGTAGTTTTAGTAGTACAGTAGTGGTTGTGGATGTCATAGTTATCATAGTAGTGGTGGTATTACTAGTAGTAATAGTAGTAGTCTAGGAGTAGGATTAGTGGTAGTAGGAGTAGTGGCAGGAGCAGTAGGTGTAGCAGTACAATCAGTAGTATGAGTAGCTGTAGGAATAATAGCAGCAGTGGTAAGAATAGGAGTAGGAGGAGTAGTAGTAGTGGGAGGAGGAGTCATAAGAGGATGAGGAGTCATAGTAGCAGTAACAGTAATGTTATCTGTCCCATCATTTGGCTGTCACCTAATTCTATAGAGAGTAGAAAGAGTTATTTTAGTTATTTTTTTAACTTCAGAGGGATGCAAAGAATTTTTATGGATGATATCCATCATTTGGCTGAATTTTCATTTATTTTTGTAGATGGTGAGAGAAAAAAAAAAATTATCTTTCACCATTTTGAGAAAAGGGACTAAATTATTTCAAGTCTGAAAACCATTTATGATAGAATATTTTTGATGACCAGGATTTGGCTCTGTATAAATATTACACTTTTGTATTTAAAGATAATGCCAGTTAGTGATAAACTTGGGCCATTACTTCAAGCCTGTGAATATTCTTTCTGCATGATTCCATTTCAACTCAGTGCCAGATATTGATAGACATTCTTGTCTCCAGTAATGTTTCCCTGTTGATGAGAAAATTTATTGTCTTCCTTCCAGATGGTTCAGGCCATTTTGACCTATGGTGGACGGAAAGGCAGAGGCAGTGATTTGTTTGGTAACCAGGATGCTGTTGCCATAACAAAGCGACTGCTGAAGGGTTTGAAGGCAAGGAGTAATTTAACTTGAGAAAATATTTAGAGATGACATAGAAATAGCATTTACAAAAATATAGTAGGTGGCTTTTGTTGAGTGCATATTCCAGTACAGTTGAGATTCTATGTGCTTCACAGTCTATTACCATCTATTAAATAGCTTTTTTGAATAAGTTACTCTTGTGTTCAATATGGAATGAGCTTCCTTAGCTCTTTTTTTTTTACAAATTGAAATGGGATTCTGACCATCTTCAAAATTCATCAGACACAAACACTGAAATCTGTGGAATCGAAAGTTGTGACATATTTTGAATGAAACAGTAAGTGCAATTAAGGTTTTTCAACATCAGGTCAGAATTTTGGAAAAATGAAGCGGTATTGAAGAGGCAGCTTTCTAATACAATAGACCATAGCATTTTTATATGGTTTTGCCTGGAACTTTTCAATGTTTACAAATAGATCTAGTCATGAAGGCAATTTTTTTTGGTCAATATTCTGGTTTCAGGGTGTGGAAAATGTATACACACAGCACAAACCACTGCTGTTTACACTGCTTGACCAACTCATCAAGGGGAAATTGAAGGAGGCCAGTTATCCCTATTTGGGAACAGGACAGTTGAGAGACAGGTACGTTTCTGTCTGTTTGGTTCTTTCAGTGATTTAAAATATGAAATCATCACTGCTCTACATTAAACACCCTCTCTTCCCTCCCCCCAACCCTCCTGTCCACTGGTATACAGTAAAAAAAAAAATGAAATTCATGTAGTGTCCAACAACCAGTACAATAGTGAGCAACACCACATTGCATTATAGTATTTTTAGCCTTGGATTTATTGACCAATCACAAAAAGCCAGTTACATGTACTTCAAAAGCAGTGTATCGAATATAGGCTTAAATCACTATTAGCTCAGGCTGGAAATCGTGTTAGCCTCAAAGGGTTGGTAGACTTTTCTTTTCTTTTAATTAGTTATCCAGTACCAGATGAGAGTTTACCAAACTTTACTTGTGATCTCTCAAAATGGTTCAGCCAATCTTGGACTCTTGTTTTATCATCATGCTTGATCTTTGCCAATCAGTTTCTAGATTTGACTTCTTTGATGCCTGAAGAGGAATGCTCGGACAAACCACTGCACTTTGCTGTGTTCATGAGGCTTTTTGGAGTGCAGCAGTTCACCATTATTTCACAAATCAGAAATATGTCATAGAAAAGACCAATAATTTAGAGTGTAGATCACATGTGTGCATATGTCTAAGACTGAGAGTGGTGCATGGCGTAAATTATGTTCAGCCCTTGTGAAATAGTAAGGAACTATTTCTTGCTCAGATATCATTAGCTATGCTCGTGTGTTTTATGTTTGGTTAATTCCTTTTTCGACCAGAGCATTTTTAATTAGAGTAATATATCTGATGGTTCACATCATTATGAATACTTAGGTATGTAGGTTTTATTTAGGCATAAATCAGATCTATGTCATGATCAAATGAATTTGTCACTGGTCTAGTGGTTAGACCACTGACTTGAAATCATGGAATCAGGAGTTTTATGGGTCAAATCCTGATGGAGCCCGACATTTGTTTTTGGAAAACACATTTTAAACATTTTTCTTGATTCAACCCAGATTAGAAAGGGTACCCTACTAAAGACAGAGAATGTTCCTATCAGATTGACAAGGATTTGAGTCCCAACAAGTAACTGTCTTATATGCTTCCCAGAGAACTTAGAACTGTCTTAAATTCTCCATAAGGTCTGTCAGGTCAATAGTAGATTGCAAAGTGCTTAGAATATGTACTTTACATGAACCCTATATGAAAGTGGTTTGCAGAGAGTATTTAATTTGAGGATCTATCCACAGGGTTAGTCAGAAGTAACCGGGCTGTCAGAACATTTTTAGTCCAATGATAGTTTATTGATATTTAGGTCATACATTGTTATATCAAATGTACATGAAACAAAAACTTTGTTTTTTTTCTAACAATATTCCGCTATAAAGTAATTGATCGATAGAGAGTGTAAAAATAGCCATCTATTAACTTACAATAAGCATGCATTCTCTGCCCGATTACTTCTGACTCACATTGTATTGTATCACCATCTATGACCAAATCTGTGTTGTCTGCAGTTACTTGTGGAATCTCCCGAGTCCATCTCAGAAACCAGTCACAGAACTAAAGAGTGAATTTTTTTCCAGAGATATTGGCAAAGACCTCTATTCAATGAAAATAAATATCTGAAATTGTCATTCTGAACATGGTTGTTCAGGAGAAGGGTAAAAAGTATGGTAACCGAGAGAACTAGAACAAATATGTTTAATATCAATACCATCTGTAACAGAGAAATAGGCAGGCTGTTATCGTCAAAGAAGAAACAAAATAGCTGGGTGACTAACAGAAATAGGCTGTTTCATTTGTTAATGCTGTATGGATGCCTACTTATTTAATCTTTGAATGGCCATGAGGGCATTTCATGTTGAAATATTTATAGTATATCTTATGTATAAATGACTAATAATTATACGGGATAGCTGAAAATGTACTTATCTCCCTGGATTTACTGAATCCTTTACTTACAATGTGACGTTGTTGAGCAAATGTCTGTATATTGGAGGCAGCTTCCCCCCCCTCCTCCCCCATTTTAAACCAAAGCAAACCCATCTTGTGAAATAAACAATTATTTTGCTTTAGAAAAGTGGCTGATCAGTAAAATGCCTCCAGAATATTATAAGATGGGAAAAAAAAAATATTTTGTAATTTTCTGAAAAACAAGCAAGTTATGAAGGTAATCTGAGTAACGATTTGCTTTTAATCATAATTGCTCACCTAGATTTCATTCAATCCCAGATGCTAGTCACAGTGCTAGAAAAGCAAACTTAGCTGAAGTGCAATGCATTTACTGCACCGGGTTCACTTTGTCAGGCAACCATCACTCACATTCTGTAAAAGTTGAATGGTTTTCATGATGCTGCACAACCTAGTTGACAAGTAATATTATTTAGGCTCAGACTGGCATAATAGTTACAGTTTTTATGTTTATGTTGAATATACCACATATAGATCTATATTTAAACACACAAAAAAGGACATTTTCTTAAAGATGTCTTTGTATTTTTTAAAATTATTATTATTTTTTTTTTGGTTTCATTATTGTGGACACATTAACATTTAAATGAAAGATATGATTGATTATGTAAATTTAATGTCTTATTACTGGCAAATCCAGTTGAACTTATTGTTTCCCTTATTGTTGAAACAGAAAAGAAACACAAAATTCATCCGCTATTTGTGCAGAACCAGTCAAAATATTTACCAGCATTTGTTGATATAAACCAATAATTGTTTTGTGACAATGATGTAGAGGAGAAAAAGGGGTAACCAGAAGTGAAGATATCATTTTCAGGAAGTCCAAGAGGCTTTCCAGCACTTAAAATAGATGTTGCATAGCTGGTTGAGATTGGTCAGATGTCAAATTTGAAAAATTCGGAAGTTGAACATAAAGAAATCCTGATGAAACAGAGACCATGTTGTTGTAAAACTTGAGTTTAGAACTTGAAAGCACATGTCATTTTCCCCAATGTTTCTATGTCTCTGACTATCAGAACCACAAGTAGCTCTTAAAAACATTAGTGATCATTGCTTGTGAGTGATTACTTAGATTTGAAATGTTGGTTTATACTTTAGTGAAGGACTTAGCACTGAAGTTGTTCGCTGTGTGGGCGGCGCGCTGAATTGAAGGAGTTAATGAAAATAGGTGTACATTACTTTGATGAATAAAATTGGTTACTTTTCTTAGCAGAAATAGTTACATTCAAAGTTACTTTCTGTGGTCCTAAGTTACCTTCAAAGTTAATTTCTGTGATCCTGTTACATTCAAAGTGAATTCCTGTGATCCGAAATTACATTCAGAGTTAATTCCTGTGATCCTAAGTTACATTCAAAATTAATTCCTGTGATCCTAAATAACATTCAAGGTTAATTCCTGTGATCCTAAGCTACATTTAAAGTTAATTCCTGTGATCCCATGGTCAGTATGGTATGATTTTCCCAGAGCAGCTCTCTGTGACATTCACTTGTTTCACTTGGTTACTGGACAATTGTTTTTGGATGACTATCAAAGATGAAATATGATGATCATAACTGAAAGGATAAAATAAAAATGGAAGGAATTTAACCTGTAAACAAGTTGCCACGTAACATAATTCAACAGTTTGAATTTATTGTGTTGTTTATCACATACCAGCAGTCTGACTAATATGTTACCTCGGTACAACCAGATGATGCAATCTATGGGACAGACATTGATCCAGCTCACTTACAACCCGCATTTATTTTTTGTGTGCTTTTGCTTAAAGTAGGGGAAAATTAGTTATTCACTGATCTAATCTTCAATAACAGATGTAAAAGTTCAAAGTGGGAGTGGTAATTGTCTGTAGATCTTATTGCTCAGTATTTGTCCAGTCAGTTTTCATCAACTTTGTTATTAAAACATTTATAATCACATATCACAAAACCCTCGAAATTGTGACTTTTAGTTCGGGCTGCCGTTATGGGCTGCAAGGCTATCAATCCTCCTCCCCACCCAACTGTTACAGGCTCAACAAGCAGAATGGACGCGTATCTGCGAATTCTTGCTGTGACTCACAAATTGACCAACTTTAAAATTCTATAACTCTGGTTCTAATTCTCCCCCATCTAGATTTAAAGAATGCTTTCAAAAGTATACTTTAAGCTCTTTAGAACGATGGAAATCCCATGTTTCTATGATGGTTAGTATGGGTAATATAGATGTTTAAAAACTATCCATAGAAACCTACATTTCTGCTTCTAATTAGTCAGGTAATTAATTATTTTTGAAATTTCCTGCATGGTGATTCTTCAGTTTTTGTACGATTGTGATCTTCTACATTTAAACCCTTAATCCTCTAAATTTCATAGCTACGCCACCAATACTTTTTATGCTATAATGGGATGAATATCACAACCTGTGCTTATCAAGACAAAATTTTCTTTAACAAGCCCCAAATTGAATAGTGTTAACAATGGAAGAACAGTCATTGGTTACACACAGGGCTATATTGAATGAAGTGTGTAGAACCTGTGAGAGGAAAATATGACTCGGAACAATGAAATATGCACACAAAAAGATGTGTGAGACAGTGAGAAAGGACATTAATTCTGTTTTTACTATTGATATAAGAGAAGGTGAAGATAGGACCCACTCTAAGTATTTATGCCAAACTTGTCTCTCATCTATTAGAGATGTCAAACAGAGACAAAGCACTTTTGCATTTGAAGAGCCAGAAAACTATAGCTGAATACAATAATGATATCAGGTGTGCTTTTGATAGTTCAAAAGCACCTCAACCATGTTCCATGTGCACTTATGGTGCAACTGAGACTAGGATGTGTCACAAGGTAACTGAACAGGGCAGAGTGAAATTGTAAAAGTTTTGGATGGCGCAGAGAGCACTGAAGAAATATCGTGTGATGGAGAATACCAGTATATGGATCAGTATATGTTCCAGTACCTCATTCCAATTTTTTTAATCCCATCGATCATTCAACACCCTCAAAATTTCTGAAAACTTCAGCTTTCACATGTGAATGAGCGACATCATCACACATTAAACAGTTATACATCACAATTGATGACAATCATAGCAAAGTTAAAGATGGACCTTTGACAAATGATGAAGAAGTGTTGCTCACTTCATTCATCAGAAAAAAAAAAAAAAACCCAAAAACTAAAGGTTGATCCCCTCGGAAGAATCATGAGGTGCAAAACAAAAGGACAACCTCAGGCCTTGCAAATAGTGAAGAGCAAGATACAGAAAACAGCTACCAATTCATATCAAAGCTTGAAAAATGGATCAGTGGCATTGGTAGTGATTTGGAGAAATTGAGGTTCATAATGAATTCTCATCTTCAAGTCAGCCCAATGCTTTGTGTCACAGTTTCAACTAAATCAGTCAAAGGAAAGGTCACCAAACGGAAGTTACTGGATCAGGATTAACTTTTTGTCTCACACATGTAATCAGTACAACTGTATTTATGGAGGAAAGTACAAAATGTGTTTATAATTGAATGTGAAATCTCCAAAACAACCAACAGTCATGATATGGAAGTGTTATATATGAGCTTTCTCTATTTTGGTGAAAGAAAAAAAGGTAATAACGCATACAGAAATTCATTTGGCCCTGGAGTATCATTTCTTGAATGGATAGAAACAACTGCATAAGGATGAAAATTGCCGTGGAGGCATTATTTTCGGTGACAGAGACAACTAAATTTGGCATATATATGCATAGATGTATTGTCTGTAACGCCACTAAATTTAAATTCGATCTGAGGCGTGGGTGTGTAATTAACAGAAATTAGAAGTTTCATTCATAATTGCATGTTGAGATGAAAATTAGCCCAACTTCAGAAGGGTTTTCTGGCAAAAGTATTTAAGCTAGAGGTCTGGTTTTTAATGAAACATTACAATCACTTAAGCTTAGTACAGTCGAAAAGAACCCATTCTTGCATTCCTTAACATAAAGGGGTAATTTAATGAAGAGGCAGCCCTATAGATCAGTCTATTTTCCTGCCACAGCAGAGCATCCAAACCGTAACTTGATACTGGTGATCCCGCTTGTGGTTTTGGGCCAAGCCCAGCACAGCTAAAGTGCCAGGTTTGTGACGCCCTGACAGTGTTGTGTTAGCATAGATCTGCGATCTGTGGTGTTAGTTTGGAGAAAATAATGAATTAAAACATACAATCTTATTTTATGCAGTTGATGCATGAAATCAGGCACCAGTGGAAACCATGTAAAATATTTTTGCCTTTTGAAAGAGAAAGAAAGAAAAAAATTCTTTCGTTAACCACAGAAGTCAAGTGTGTGTGTGTCTCTCTCTCTCTCTTTCTCTCTCTCTCTCTCTTTCTCTCTCTCTCTCTATATATATATATCTATATCTATCTATTTATCTATCTATCTATCTATCTATCTGTCTGTCTGTCTGTCTGTCTGTCTGTCTGTCTGTCTGTCTGTCTGTCTGTCT
>JBCEWB010143246.1:0-10882 GCA_039654565.1 Peronia peronii | reverse complement strand
TTTTTGCCGATTTCCCCCCCCCCCCCCCCCCTTGAAAAACACCCTGCATTAGTACGCGATCTTGAGGCTGACCCGTTTGTCGAACATGCGCTTAGATGTGCTACGTGTGAGCTTTATCAACGCTATGGCATGTTTCTGGCACCGATAACCGCTCCTCTAACGACAGCCAAATATTATCAATTTAAACATCAGTGTCCTTCAACTATATACGATGATGGAACACCAACCACAGCTACCGGAGGTGAGGGCACCAGCTGAGGTGACAGCACTTTGGGATAGTCGGGAAATGAAAACCAATAAGAAAAACCCTAAGAAAGTTGCAGCCGGACATGCTGGCGCTATCGCCAAAAAGGCTAACAAGAACGACTACTTGAAGAACATGGAACAACCAAAGAATCCCCGTGTGTTGCTAAGCAATCTACCCCACAAAATAAAAAATCCCAAGATAAGCAAAATGAGGATCAGCAATCTACCCCGCAGTGTGGAAACTGGTTATCTTTGGGTTATAGCTGGTATAATTATTGTATATCAGCGACTACCACAACCAACGGTAGACTATAGTAGTGTTAGTAACAGCAGGTTCTCCAACCCCTTCGCCCCACATCCATCGATTAAAGACATGTGACCCATTTCATGAGGAATAGTACAGAATGACGACTCCAGCTACTGACGGAAAGACTCTCGCAAACGATCTATACCACAGCACTGTTGTATCCGGTTTAGCTATTGGATACTCAAAGCTGACCAAAATGGTTTTTGGGGATGCTTCTCCCAAGCTGGACCCCACTTCACGTGATATTGGGATGTTGGTCTTAGACGTAGGTCTCGCGATGGCGACTAAAGAAATGTTAATTAAAGAAGGGACAATACCACCAAATATAGTAAAATAATTTGATGA
Organism: Peronia peronii; assembly: GCA_039654565.1. NCBI lineage: Eukaryota > Metazoa > Mollusca > Gastropoda > Systellommatophora > Onchidiidae > Peronia > Peronia peronii. Next base: position 9,984 of record JBCEWB010143246.1, on the reverse strand, counting down.
CACCTGTAGCATTGGGGCGCCCTTGTAAACGCTCTGGCATTCAGCGGCAGTAACTGTCTCCTCTCTATGTTGGGGAAATCTGGGATTGTGAGGAACGTAAACGCCATGATAAGGCAGTCAGGAGCTGCAAGCTGTTCAGGCACAATGGTCCCGGCAGCGAACTGAGCGTCTCGACTGAATCAACGAAGAGCTTCAGTGGCAAGGTCACGCGGTTCATACCGTCATAACGACGTGAATGCGGCAATTCGCGAGCATCCCAAAGATTCTGGTGTCTCATTGAATCCTTTGACACCTGAGTCAAAACTCTCTGATTTTTACACACCTAGCAGCGCACAAAAGCACCGTGAGATTACTTTCATTGTACTGGGTATGACCGTGACGGATTTGGTGGCTTACAAGCTAGTCAAGTAACAGACGACATCAAGTTCTGAGGTAATTTTTTTTTTCAGGCCATTGAAGACATATTTGAAATTTTGGAATAAGTTATGGGTCGTTTAGCAAATGTATACTACAGCCCTAAGGACTACTGGTAAGATATATTTGCCATCAAGAAACTAGCGGTCGCAGCGAAGGTGACCGAAAATGTGGCCAAGGATTGGTTGAAGAAACAGGCTATATGGCAGATCTATTTACCAGCTCCACGAAACATTCCAAGACCGAGATTTGACATTGTCGTACCAAACGAAGTCCATCAGGCTGATCTGTTCTTTCTCCTCACGATGAAGTTGGCAAGCACACCTACGGGTATGCCCTCACCGTGGTCGATGTCGCCAGTCGGTTCAAAGCCGCTGAGCCCCTGGCCACAAAAGAGGCCAACGAGGTTGCCGATACTTTGTCTCGCATTTACAAACGTGGCCCAATGAAGTGACTCAGGCTGACCGAATTGATCCTGGGCGTAAAGTGTTGGGCTCAGTCAATCAGTTGCTCGAGAAGCATAGGGTATCTGTCAGACGAGGTAATGTGGACATCCACAGGGACCAAGGCATTGTAGAGCGTTTCAATCGGACCCTGGCCGAGAGACTATTCGGACTCCAATATGCCCAAGAGATGCGGCTCCCCTCTGGAGAACGGTCCACAGAGTGGGTGAAGCGGCTAGTCGCTGTGGTTGCGGCCTTGAATGGAACAGTGGCCAGGCTGACTGGTAAGAGCTCTTTGTGTCCATAGGCCAGAATGTACACGCCATTTTCTGTTATCAAGCGTTTGGAGTCATAGGGTGAGAGTGACACTTTGTTCGGGTGCTGCCCATGCATTAAATATGGTGGCGCTCTGATCGCAGAACATCCAAATCATGACGGAATGACTGCTTTTCGAAGAGAGCGTGCCTTACGTGCTTTTTAACGACAACCTTATTAACACCCTTGCTTTTGTTGATGTTTTTACCACTTACCTCGAGGACAGATTACATTTTGGGGCGCAAGCCGACATATTCAGCTATCGGGTGTCCAGCACACTCATCCTTCATCTTACCCAACACCTTTTTGTTCGCCATGCTGTATAGTGGATGGTCCTTTTGGGTCGTCAGACGTGTCCTAAAGGTCTATATATCTTGCCATATCTTTGTACATATCTTCTGTCTTAATTTCTAGAAACAGGCTGTCTGTTAGAGAAGTTGACAACACTCTCCATACTGAGTCTTCATCTGGTTGTAGTAATATTCATACATCAGGTATTTAGAGAGATCCAGGATACACATCCCAACGCACACCGGGCGGTTGAGAACCAAACGGCTCTTGTGGACTTGGACGGCTTCAAGGTCATCGTCGAATATATTAGCTCGTGCGAAGGCTGGGCTGGCGATTAAGCGTCGCAGCTTATCTTTCACACTTTTTCTCACTAGTTTAACATCGACTCTTTTTCGAAGGTTCTCCATTGGCTTGCCAAAGATCGAGTTGTTCATCAGCTTATACAGGTCCTTCTCAAAGTCGCTGGTGGATTTTGTTCGAAGTTCTGTATTCATTCGAATGTAGGGCTCCATCCACGGGCTTTGGCTGAATACCAGAGCTCTATGTATTTTTTTTCGGACGCATGCTTACAGATAGGTATAGCTGTAGGTTGAGGTAGTGTAGGACATAGCGTTCCTTGCTGCGGAGGTTAGGTACCAGTTTTTCAACCTCGACCTGTTGGTAATGGCTGGCTCATGGCCCATCCATACAAATTGTTGGGCGTCAAGGTATAGGATATAACTTTTAGGCTTTTCTGGGTCATACCCCTCAACAAGGGAATTGTTAGCCTTAGCATAACGCTTTGAGACCGTAGAGATACCTCAGTGCATTCCCTTCTCGATGAATAGGTGCTGGTCACAGTCTGTCAACAGCTCGAGTTCTATGCCCGTCTTTTTCAGCAGTGCATCCCATGACAGCCCCGGGCTAGTATACCAGTGTGCAGAGTATAGCCCGTACTGTCTGAAACAGGTTTTTCGGAATGTCTCGAAGACATCTGCTAGCAAAAGAACATAAGTTCGATTGTAGAGATCATGGTAGTCTCACAGGGTCCTGCAACCAAAGATTTCCCAGAGCTTTTGCGCGTGAGTGTAATCTGCCTCACTGATGTGCTCATCCCGGAGCTTGCTGTAGAAGTCTTCTTTCTTAGGGAGCTTGGGCTCGTTGAATCGCTCCCAGGAATCCATGTATTCGTATGGTAGTATACCTTCTTGCACCAAGAGATCTAATTTTGTTGGTTTGGTTCATTTTGGGCTGTTATTTTAAAAGTCGCTGGAGTGTTGGCTGACACTAGTCTGTCGAGAGATGCCAGCAGGAACTACGCACTGTCAATGAAACGGAGCTGTCCCACAGGGAAGGAGATGTACTTCTCAGTGTTATTGGGGATGCGGGAGATTCATCCGTCCACCTTGCTTATGGCCTGCATCATGAGGTAGGAGTCATAGCCGCGCAAGTTGTGGAAGACCACGGGAACCACGGTTGTTTTGGATTCAACCGCAGCTTCAGGTTTTATTCCTTGTGGGTGTAACGAATCATGGTTGTACATGTTGGGTACACGCGAATGTGTGTTGTGAGCAATGCTTAGCGGATCGTAATTGTATATACTGGGCCCATGCAAGTGTGTGTTGTGGGCGTGCGTATGCTGGCCCGTGGAGATACTGAGTCACCGAGCGTGTCTGGAATACTCTCTAAGCATTTTGTACGGGATGGTTCTAGTCAGGTCTTGTGTGTGTATTACGTCACGTGTGTGCACAATACGTCACGGTTCTATGGGTGTCACAATAATAGTAGTGATGACTAGTGTATTCAAGATAGTTCGAAACTGTGAGAACTTGAAGCTTCGGGAGAGTTTAAGGCGGGCTAGTGTCTATATAAAGGCTCAGCCGGAGAGAAAGTGCAGAGAGAGAAAGTGCAATGCAGTGAGTGCCGTATGCATCGGAGTTAGACAGCTGCCCTGAATTTTGTATTGTTACCAAGCACCTGTAATAAATTCTGCACCATTTCGACGTCGAGGATTCCTGTTCTTATTTCACCGTTCTGTGTGCATCTCGTCCGCATCTACCGCCTGATTACCACTTACAACGTCACAACTAACACCCATTCACATTCAAGAGTTCGTGACAGTGGGCTTCTCCTCTGTACTGCCCTGTGATGTGGCAGTGATCCCGCGCAGAATCTCCATTTAAGGCCTTTCCACAGACATGACTGTTCGTGGCACTGTTGTGGGCCTGCCAGTCCTCTCGTGTCATCCTTATGGCCATCGGGTTGGCTAAAACCGTCTTGATCTTGCGTTCCTCTTCCTGTAGGGCTTGAAGGAAATGCTCTGCTGCATTTGGACCTCGGTATTCGACTGGTGGTTTTATCTGTCCATCACACCTCACCAACATGTAGCAGTAACTGCAAACCTCATGCTGTTGTGTTGTTCGTGTATTGCCTTTTGCGGGATTCAGTTCTGGACCCTCAACCTTAGTGATGAAAGCCTCAAAGTCAGCATAATTGATGTAAGGGGCTGGCAGCTGTTTGTGGTAATTTTGGAAAGTTAGATTGTTTTGCCCTCCTCTAATATCTCCACCCGAATAGTAGTTTGTCCAACCCCACGGCATTCTGGTTTGTGGGCTTCCAACAGGTCCTCCCTGGAGTACCCGTGCAGACAGCGCCCGCAGGAGTACTTTCGTAAATTAATTGCATTCTGATCATGGAGGAGGCGGTTGAAGTCTTTGATCCACGTGTAATGGAATTTACCTGCTTTTCAATCAACATTAGATTAATCCTAGGTATGTTTTCTAGTTCTTTGCTAATATAATGGACAACCACTCCTTTGTCCCACCCAGATACATTAATAGCTAAGTTATTCAACTCCTCCACTCTAGGAATTTGGGAAATAGATGTTGGAAAGTCTATTCCAGTAAAATCTAAACCAGTAAAATCTGGTAGGATAACTAGATCGCCTATCTACATGATGTGCAGCTGGAAATTTAGCTGCGACGATTCTGTCTCTAAGACAATCATTACTTCACTTTTTACGTTTACCATTGCTTTCTTGTTCCTCAAAGCTGCTGGAGGTGGAATGTATGAACCACTCTCAGCGGTTGGTATCTAGCGATGTCCAACCAAAGAATTTCTACTTGATCGACGATCCACCCTGATCCTTTCTGAGTCTACTTCTCAAGAGTTTCTAGGATATTGGGGAAAGCTTGGTTAAATGCCCCTTCGATCTCACTCTTATGTAGGAGTACCTCTTGTTTATCAGTAGTGACTTTTCAGAGCTGGACCTTGAGAGCCAGTTGAAATTTAACACCACCAAGTGTTTTAATTTCTTGTTCGAGCTGTTCTTCAATTTTAGGATTATTTCTATGTACATCCATCTGCCAGCCTCGCAGGAAATTGCCGATTGCCCATGGTGTTTGCGTGAAGACTAGTTTGCCAGTCTCTTTCTCGGTAAATACGTCTAGTGGTTCCTCCTGGTACTCCTTCACAGATCTTATAGGTTTGACGAGAAATTGGATAAAATTCTTCTTCGATAGCTTTTCTTTTTACGTGGTGGAGGAATAGGTGGATATTTATTAGGTTGTAAAGGCCTCTGCAAGCGCTTCTTGATCGTATTTGGAATTGGGGTATCCGTGTTATTGTATATCGTAATATATATATATATGAATATAAAATAATTCGATAAATTATTCAATTATTTCAGTACCGATAATTGTATTATATGTTTACATGTCTTTAAATAAAAAAAGATGTTACATTTCGTTGCCATATATACATATATGTTCACACTCTTTTAAATGAAAATGTTGTCACATTTCATCACCATATACATATATGTTTACATTTCTTTAAATGAAAAAGTTGTCACATTTCGTCACCATAATTGTGATTAAATTAAAATTATTTGTTATTGAGTCGAGCTGGTACCAAATTAAATTGTTTTCTACACTTTTGTTCTGCATAAATGTATTGAAAAGTCGAACTCTTATCTCTCCCACACTTTCTACACAATGGTATTTCACTTTGAACTCCAACCTTGCGCTCCTCACATGATACATGAATTTTACTACCATTACGGATTTTAAAGGCATGTATATAACAGTATTTACCACGACAATTTTTTCCACATAATTTAGTATCTGCAACAGATAACCATGGACATTTGTTAGTTACCACCATACTGACAATTTTGTGATATACAATCTGTAAATATTTATCTACCAATTTATTTGTTTAATATAAAGTTGTCTGTGGATGTGTCTGCTAACACATTTTCATATAATATATCTTATATGTGATTGTAACAAAGTCCCATTTTCCGCAAGATACTCCACCTCAACAATCTCTGTAATAATTTCTTTTTTAAAGTCTTCAGCATACTTTTTTCCATACCATTGTCGTAGAGGAGATGGAAAGTCTTTCAAATGTATAAAGTTACATCTAGGGATTTTAGCCATCGCTTTTTGTTGGTCTTGTGTTAAGGATAGCTGTTTTTCAGCCTCAACTACTGTTGTGTAGAAGTGATGTTTTTCAGCTTTACGCTTTTCATCCTTTTTCTTATTTCTTTTAGCTTTATTTATATTATTTTGTTTTTCAGATCGACATTTCATACACGCACTTCTATACTCGCTAAAATCATCATCATTTTTTTTTCTGTCTGGCAAATGCTGCACGTCTTCATATTGGATATCTGTTAATATTTTTAAGCTTTATTTATATTATGTTGTTTTTCAGATCGACATTTCTTACATGTAGTTCTATATTTGCTAAATTCATCATCATTTTTTTTTCTATCTGGGAAATGCTGCCGGTCTTCATATTGGGTGTCTGTAAATATTTATCTACCAATTTATTTGTTTAATATGAAGTTGACGGCGGGCAACAATTTTGATCCAGTGAAGTTAGCCTGTAAAATGGGTGCTGGGAGCCTCCCTGGGGGTATGAGGCCCCCCAACAAAAAAGTAGTCCAGACCCAGCCTTTTGTATAAGGAAGCCCCAGTGTTGGCTCCGTCACCCATGTAAAAAGTGGTCCAGACCCATCGTACCCCTCCCCCCCCCCCTCGTGGGGGCCCGGGGTTTATAAATAGGTTATCTGCTCCCATCTGCAGGCGGTGTAAGCCTGCCATCGGTGGGATGTCTCCCATGGAGTGCCATCCTCGACATTCCAGGGGAGACATCTCTTCTCTCTCTCTCCTTGTTCCTGTCTTCTATCCCACTTTCTCTCCTCTCTTCCTTACCGTGTTTGACACAATATAATCGTGCTGATGTGTCGTTAAACCCCAATACAAACAAACAAACAAACCGCCGTACCTCCTCGGGGTTTTTATGATTTAGTCACTCATGCAAAAAGTGGTCCAGACAGGCGACAACCCTGTATCCAACAAAACCAACAGAAATGGGCGCTGGGAGCCTCCCTGGAGGGATAGGGAGCTTCCAACAAAAAAGTGGTCCAGACCCAGCCTTCTGTATACTACTATACATATATGTATGTAAGATGGACAATTGTAGTTCAGAAATGTGGGCAAAGACTGCATTTCTACTGGTCGTTTCTTAATTTCAATTGAAATGTGCACAACAATAGACAAGTTCTGTATTTACAAAGCATACGAAGAAGACTATCGTTTTAAAAGTGGTGCTGTGAGGAGCATTTATTCTTCTTCCTCTTTTTTGTGTTTCAAAACTTAGTCTTTTTTTTGTCAAAAGTTAGTCTCCTGTTGTTGTTTTTGTTTTTTTAAATTTTCAATTTATTATTTTTTTTCATTGATTTTCTTCGCAATCTCTTCGTTCCCACCTATGCCTTTCGCTAGTGGAGCTATAGATAGATGACTGGCTTTGATAGCACAAGAATACGTTTGTATTGTAATACTGTGTTGTGGATTTTATTAAAGTCATTGCTTGTAAACTTTTGCTGAAGTCTGACTCTGGTAGATGTGTCGAGGACACTTGTCACTTGTTTTGTTTTGCTTTTCATGAGGTATAATTAAAGGTATAATTAACCATTCCATCTTAAGCTTTTGCTTAACCAGTTGGATACTTTAAGTGATCTACATTGGTTGAAAAAGTGAAAAGAGCGCGATCGTTTACATATTTCATAATGAATTGATTGCAACTCTCATTAATAGGGCTAATTATTTTGATTTACCCTGATTTGCCACTTTCACTTTCCACATCACAACATCACAGGTTACAGCATATTTGTATTTGTATAAAATGAGACCTATGAGTCAGAAATAACACAATATGGCTGTCACTAGTTCTGACCAGTGAACCCTAATATCCAATAATTATTGGGGGTTAGTTTAGTTGAGAGGAATCACAACATCCTGTTATTCTAAGCTGTTCGTGCACCAAGTAGTTTCACCTTGATAACAACAACCGTATGATGCGTCATATGTGTACTACGCTTTTCTGGGTATGTTTCAAGGCCCTAACCCTGATTATCTGTCACAGAAAACTTAAAGCGCGTTTGTTATTCGGAATTTACAGACATTATATCGAAGCCTTGTCTTCAGTTCCTAATTACTAAAACGTTCTGCCAAACAATGTTGTACCACTGACATTACTGACACTTATTTTGCAACAGTCAGTAGAAGTCAGTGAGTTTGACACAAGAGAGGACAGCAGCCTGGTTAATTAAAACATTCGCTCCAAAATTAAAACATAACCCTTAACTTGGCTATTTCTGATCGTAACGAAAATTTAAAGGCGCCATTTCACTTTCCCTTTCTACCATAATTATTACGATACTTATGGCGATGTTCATTACATTCTTATCTTATTTTATCTCACCTCACATTACCTTATATTTCTTACCTTACTTTACCTTACCTTACAAGATGTTATTTTACCAGGCGGCCTGTCTGACGGATATGTGGATTCTGACGGACGGCAGAAACGGTGGGGTCACCGCCATGATCGGCAATGCCGTGGCGAGGGAGAGAAGCCGACGGATCATCCTGCAAACTGAGCAGTCTCTGGTCCGATTTCTCACCTCTGAGCCCCTCAGCCCACTGACCGTCCTGGGCGTCGTCTCTGGCTGCAGTCTGACCGCTGAGCAGATCAAGGAGCTGGAAAATGGAGCGGTCAGCGATAGCCATAGGAAGGGGGGGGGGAAAGATCGTTATACAGTGGCTAATATCCATAATAATGATAATAATAATAGTAATAATCAGTAATGATAATATCAATGACAATACAAAAACAAAAACAAAACAAACAAGAAATTTAATAACATAGCATTTATACAGCTTTTGTTCCCATATTATAGTACAAACTGTAAACGATTTAATAATCTGTCAATGCTCCGACCGCCAACCAATGGAAACACGTGTATATGTTTTCAGTCTTCTGGGAAACATACAAGGCGGCTTCCTAGTAGATGCACAAATCCTTATCAATCCAATAATAAGGGCTCACGTTCAAATTTGGAGGGAGTCAGGAAATGCCGTTTAAATTTCAATTGTCCTGCCCAAGAGTTATATCGGGAGACCCGTTCTGACTGGAACGCAGGAAATTCCGAGTCAACTGCCTCAGCACTTAGGCCACCGACACCAACATTGCCTTACACTTGATTTTTACAGATTTCTGTTATTACCAATAGTATAAGAGGGATTGATGTTTATGTTTTCAGCGCAGTATTACGATTTAGTTCTGTCTGATTGTTTGTCGTTGCCGTCATCTGCCTCTGTCTGTCACAAATAGCTCACCAAGAATCCATTGCATATGGAACTGAATGAGCTGGGCGACGAGTTCATCCAGCTCAACCCGAACGTCACTCACTTCTTCATCGTTAGCGAGGACGTCAGTCCCGCTGGGTGTGCCAACTTTGTGCATCGCCTGGAGAATCGGCTCACTCGGCCCGTGGGCAAAGAGAGACGCTATGTCAGGGAGAGTAAGATTAATCATATAGGATGGAAGTGAAAATGTATCCATCCATCCATCCAAAAATCCATCCATCCACCCACCCATCCATGCATCCATCCATCCATCCATCCATCCATCCATCCATCCATCCATCCACTCATCCATTTATTCATTCATCCATTCCATTAATCTATCCCTCCATGCTTTTGTTTAATCTACTTCTGTCTTTCTGTTCATCCGCCCGCCTTCAGTCTGTTTGTCTTGCTTATTTCTCTGCCTGTCTGTCTCTCTGCCTATCTAAGTGTCTGTTTGTGTCACTGCCTCTGTCTGTCTGCCTCTCTGTTTGTGTGCCTATCTATATCCCTGATGGTTTTCTGAAGACCGAGAGCAAGGAGACGCCTCTGAAGGTAGTTTGAGAACGCCTTTGATAGGCCTGATGATCCAAGGTGGCCCCGAAGAGATAGATCATGTGCTGACCTTACTGAGGAGGAACGTGCCGGTCATTGTCATCTGTGGCCAGGGAAAAGCCGCCGACCTGCTCGGCTTCGCTCTCAAGGCGGCGCGGGAAACGTGAGTGTCTGGCTACCGTTCTCTTTGACCGTAATTCTCTGTAGGGACATTAGGGAGTTTGCGATTTCCGTCGCTGTAAAGACTTTGACGTTAGCTATTTTTAGAATTCTCAGGCAGTCTTAAA
>JBCEWB010143236.1:0-10882 GCA_039654565.1 Peronia peronii | reverse complement strand
TTTAATAATAAAAAAAAAGCACCTTCAGGACCCACCCCCCCCCCCCCCCTTAAGACTATCCAGCCACATCTCCTGATTGGGAAGTTGATGTCATTAAGTGTGGACAACCATAATGTTTTCTGGGTTTTAGAATTCTAAACAAATCGACAATACTATGTGAAGTTCTAGAATGCAATATCAAATATCATAATTACCAACAATATAGCACCCTGGCTATGGACTCTCCTATGTATTATATGCGATTACATCGATGACTATCAATGCCATCAAAATGATACTTGATTGCTAAAGTTTGCTGATGATCCTACAGTCCAAGGCTTGATATTACCTGGTGAAAGTAGCTATTTTGATGAAGTCAAAAAGTTCATGGAGTGGTGCAAAACAGCTTTTCTTTTAGTCAAAGTCAGTTATAAAAAATAAAGAAGATTTTTTACTTTTGAAGAGGCACAAATGTCATCAAGCCTTTAAATATCAAAAACAAAAAATTAAATACATTAACCCATACAAATATTTCAGAATTAAACTGGCATATTCATGAAGAAAATATCTATAAACATGCGAATTGAGGACTTTACTTTTTAAGAAAACTCAAATCTCTGGAAGTGAACTCTGAAATTCTAAAAGAGTTTTTATTCCTCAATGTTTCAGAGTATTCTATTCTTTGGAATCACTTCTTGAGGTGGAAGCATCATAAACACAGACAAGAAAAGGGTCAATAAAATAATAAAACCAGTAAACTTATGAACATTAAACTAGCATGCCATATGTGCCTTGACAAAATGAAAAGTGTAATTTCAGATGTAAAACGTCCATTAAATCCTGAGTATGTTCAATTCAAGCTTAAAATGCAGGAACAGCCTTCTTTCAAAAAAAAGTCAGGACAGAACGACAGATGAATCCTTAATACTATCATCAATCAGAATGCTAAAGAATTCAAACATATGAATGTAAACAAATGCACAATACAATGCTTATGTGTATGTAAGTATATTATGCATGCATGTATATGTATGAATGTATGTTATGAAAGTAATGTAATATTATGTAATGTACAGTATGTATGTATGTATGTATGTATGTACGTACGTATGTAATGTAATGTGATGTAATGTGATGTAATGTGTGTGTGTGTGTGTGGTGTGTGGTGTGTGGTGTGTGTGTGTGTGTGTGTGTGTGTGTGTGTGTGTGTGTGTGTGTGTGTGTGTGTTCGTGTGTTCGTGTGTTCGTGTATGCAAGAAAGTGAGAGAAAGAAAGAAAGAGAAGAAAATGACAGAGATTGAGAAAGCAATTACCATAAATGTGTGTATTCTGAAAGAGTGAAAAAGTGAGAGCGATAGACCACACGTATAAATGAGAGAGAGAGAGAGAGAGAGAGAGAGAGAGAGAGAGAGAGAGAAGAGGGACAACAGAGAAAAAAAACAATGGCGGAGATAGATAATCACAGATATCAATATACCATAAGAGTGAAAACGAACCAATTTTTTTTTAAACGCTATTACTTAACTAGATCAATGAGATGCCAAGTTGCTATGCACTTTCCCTTAAGTATTGGTGTTGCAATAATTAGCCGTATATTAATAACCCTCGAAGTATCAAGGAGCCAAGCTGTCAATGACTTTTATTTTATTGTGTTTTGCATCTGAGTTTTTGATTATTTTTCTATCATACAAAATCGAAAAAAAAAAAATACTCGATATGTAATGCATTCAGGCCCAAAGTGTCATTTCGTCACGATGAATAAATCTGTTTGTAGAAAAATCCTGTTACTCTGATACATGATAGTTCCTACAACACAGTTAGGGTTAATTGTTCACAGGGCAGTGTGTTTCACAAATAAGCAAAGAGGTCCGAATGCTTCCCATCCATAACAATATTCATAATGTTGAACGACCCGTATATTCATTGAAACTAGATAATCAGGTTGCAAACAAAGTGTTTTGAAAGGATGGAATATTTTGGACGATCCTTCACGTTCTGTGTAGCCCGAGAAAACATGTGTTATCTCGTCTACAGGTGGCTGAAAGATGCAAGTTTTAAAAGATCGTAACGGATAATCCGATTTCAAGTTTAGCCACAATGGAGATTCAGAACAGGTTGAGTAGGATTCGGAAAAGACTCCTGGATGACGGAATAATCTGAGAGCGAGAGAGAGAGAGAGAGAGAGGGGGGGGGGGGGAAGGGACATGAAGAGGGTTGGGTGTTTGCCTATCGAGGAATCAAAGTGTCGAGGGTTCGAATTCTAATAGGGGATGCCGGAAATTATGACCTTTTTTGTTTTGTTTCAGTGATTCAATGATCCCCTGGCCTTTTAGATAAAGAAGCCAGACGTCTAGCCTTCTTGGATAGCGGCGAATATGTTTCGGAACTCTTGCGTGTATGTTACGGACTTTATAAAACCAGTTGGATAAAGGAGTAAGAGAAGGCGCTGTCCGGCAAAATATTTACTCATAACAAAAAAAGAAAAAATACAAAATATAAAATAAAATAATAATAAAAATAAAACTTTTTTTTTTTTTTAATTCAAATTTTTGAGAAAAAACTCTGCAAAATCTGACTAACTCAGGCAGGCACTAAAAGTCAAGATAATCAAGGGATGAAAGACTGTGTACAAATATCCTAAAAAAACAAAACAAAAACTGGAACCAGCCTGGTCATTGGCCGGGCACGTGAAATGTCTGCCGGTGTAAAACACTTAGTTAACTGATCACGTGAATGTGTGTTACCCTGAGGCTTCGGGGACAAAATTAGATCCCTGTAGAAGAGGAGGGGGAGGGATGGAAAAGGAAGGTACTATAGGGAAAAATAAAGAAAAGCGGAAAATAGGGAGAAGAGGATGAAAAGAAGGGGGGGGAAGCAAGATGGTATGCCAACCATGGACAAAAATGGCTTGGCTTGGCTTGGCCTGGTCTTAAGGTTTAAGCCTAACTGAATTATCTGGCACGTGCATAAATCACATCAGGTCTCATTATCACCATCTTCTGTCGTCTCTTCCTGTAATCAGGAAGGGACTATTATATTTTAGACTGGCAAATGCCACATTCATAGGGGAGACTAAAACAGGAATACATTTTCCTTCATCCGCTTTTTTTCTTCACCTTTCTATTATGGTAATAGATCTTTCATCATTGCGGTAGAACTTTGTTCATGGCAATATTGTATTTAGTCTTCTATCGCCGTAATATATCTGCCATCATGGCAGTAAATCGTTAATTATCCCAAATAGATCTCTTATCGTAATAAGCAAAAAAAAAAAAAAAAACACCCTTTCATCATCCGTGATAGAACTTCTATCATCCCAACGGAGCTTTCATCATTGCACTAGATCTTCTTCATAGCTATTGGTTTTCTATTTTCTCAATAGATCGTCCATTATGACAATAGATCATCTATTTTTCCATTATAGCAATGAAATTTCTATAATAGCAAGACATCTTCTACAGCTTTTCTATGGAGGCAGTGGATCTTCTATCATTGCAATAGATCTTCTATGATGGCAGTGGATCTATCATCGCAACAGATTTTTACCATTTGCAACGGATCTTTTAAAATTACAATAAAACTCTATTATCGCCATAGATCTTCCATCATTAAAGGAGAATTAGGAATATTCTATTATAGCCATAGAGTTTCTATCATAGTACTAGGCGCTTCCGTCATTTCAGGAAATTTCCTTTCATCACCTTTAAAAAGTCACCGTTTTTCATCTGTCATCTAAAACTGTATTTTGATTTCGTTCATCTCGATATTATTTTGAATAGCCTAGTCGCTGTGGCCTAGAATAATCCAGAGATATGTGTGCAATAGTTCTTGTTTCATCTTTTTCTGTGGATCCCGTTCAATTGTGCATTTTCTTTCAATGTGTTTTTTTCATTTGTCACATAAAATATTGTGGGATTGATTTCACATACAAAGCATATAATTTCAGTCGACAAAGGAAGGATTTTGTAACTTCCACCTTGACCTATTCACATGTCTTATTGAGTGATTGAAAACTCGTCTGTGATTCATATCCCTTTAGAAACACATCCACCCACTCATACATATACAAGCTTGCCAGTTCGTTCCGCTTAAAACTGAAGAGTTCCAGCTCAAACAGTCTGATTGTCATAATCCAAAATGCTTTTAGAGACGATATAAAATACTTACTCGTTGTTGTGACATCTAAAAATGTTGCGAGTGAGTACCCTTAGTATCAGTGTTGTTCTCACTGAAATTTTACATTTCAATAGGTCACTTTGACGGTGAGCATAACTAATAAATCTCTTTTCTCGAGCATCTGTAACGTCTGTGGATAGGTAGAAGCACAAAGAACATAAGCTTATTTATTATAGGCGACTGAAAAGGCAGTACACGCCTTAATTCTTTTACTGCTAGTAGAGAGCCATTATATTGTTTTAGAAATCATTTCAAACTGATTGATCTAGTACAGAGGTCGGCAAACTCGGGCCTTTAAGCTAAATACGATCTAGCTAATATTCCACACCTGTCCAACGCCCTCGTAGTTTTTTATTATTGTATACGGCCTAACTGAAATATCGTGAGATAACAAGATATTTGACTCATGATGTATTTAACATTTAAAAGCTGATGAGATGATGTTACTGAACTCCTCATCATTTGAACCTGATATTGTATCTCTCTTTAAGAACTTGCAAATGTTTCCTGTTGGTCGTAGAATATTAAAATTATTTACTGAAACAATCGTTCCTTCGACATCTTGTTTCTTCTGGCCGAGTATACCGTTTCGGTCCCCTGAAATAGCCTAGTAGCCCGAAAATGTTTACCGACCCCTGATCTGGTAGCTACAAATTCTGGATCTGAAAGAAAAATATACAATCTAAGTAGCTATAGTCCCGATTGGTCGTCAGTAATTGAGACAGGTCACTGGTTTTACGTGAAGGAGACAACCAAGTGAACAAAGAAAGATGATGGCAGTGAAAGTGTTAATCTTCGTGTTATTCACTTCATGCTCTAAATCTGCAACTTAAACACGTTTGTTACTTTTCCCCCTCCAACGCTTTAGATTTTGGCCGAAAATATCGGAATCAAACCATCATTTGTTCCACGAAAAATTGCAACGTGATATGAGTGACTGAAAACTAGTCTGTGATCCATATCCCTTTTGAAACACATACACTCACACCCACCCACCCACAAACATGCGCAAGCATGCCAGTTCAGTCTGCTCAAAGTTGGTTGTTTTTCTTAAGCCTTTCATCCTAAGAAAGTAGGATTAGCTCGGCTTTAAGTAGCTGTCTTTTTTGCTGAGAATTTTTGTGAGTAGAAATTTGAATTTTGGAAATTTTGCCCGGGCATCGGCATTCCGCCTAATCATCATCGATGTTCAACTGCCAAAGATTCTTTAACGTGCGTAGCATACACACGAGAGATCCGAAATATATTCCTTTTTATCCGGGAAGACTAGACGTCGGGCTTCCCTACCCAGTGGAAACCAAGGGACTGTTGAGTCACTGAAAAAATTCAGGTTTCGATCTTCGAGTCTTTCCATCCCCTAATAGGAATATACCCGCGAGTCGAACCCACAACCTCACCGACATGAGTTGTTTTCACCATGGAGCAGACGCCAAACCACATAGCATCCCCCTCCGCCTCCCCCCTCCCCAAATGCCTTATTGAGTCGTGTTTTACAATGAAGAAATTTTAAACTACCATTTATTAAGATTAGTGGGAGAGGCTACAGGCAAAAACAGATTTTTTTCGTTTATTAAATTATCAATTGAGAAATATGATGAAATTTTTGCAGAATGTCTATTTTCTCAGCATTTACCAAGTTTCTTGATTATTTTTTGTTGTATTCCTATAACACAACGTCTCTTATACGTGCACTGGGTAAGAGCTTCAAGTCTGCAAATTAATTTGTAGGCTCCTATGCCTGTCAACAATACGATCTACCTTCTTTCTCATGCCCCGAAGAGGACGAGAAAATCCAACACCACAGGCTTTAGCTCAAAAAATGCATGTTGATGCGTTAAACCCACAGTATTTATTTTGCCCAATAGACTTCTTTTTCAAGCCACTTGCTTTCGATCAGCTTATTTTTTTAATTTCTTTTATGTGACAGCCAGACAGCTCAGCGGGACGGGTATATTCTCTCTTTTTAAACCTTTCGAAAACACAAAGTATACTAGAAAAAGCAATCGCTTTTGGCCGTGAGAGATTTTAGATAATTACGTCTTAGTACGATTTAATCAAAACAATATTATTACATTACACATGTATTATTAGCCTGTCCTTGAACAATTATGTACCTGCAGGAAGTACAATTCGATGTACACGTCTGTCTGTCTGTCTGTCTGTCTGTCTGTCTGTCGGTCTGTCGGTCCCCCTGCCTGTCTGTCGTCTGTTTGTCTCTCTGTGTCTGTCGTCTGTCTATCTTCTATCTGTCTGTCTGTTATTCTGTCTGATTGTCTTTCGTCTGTCTGCCTCCCTTCCTGTCCACATGCCTGCCTGTCTGTCTGTCTCTGTCTGTCTGTCTATCTGCTGGCCTTTTGCCTGCCTGCCTGTCTGTTTCTCTTGTTATTCCGATCTCTCATGCTTTTTTTTCCGCCCAGCTTTCTCAATCTGTATGTCTCATTTGACCTTAGTGTACTGACTTCATTTCTCAATTCACTCTTTCTGGGAAAAGGCACGTTGTTGGCTGGCATTAAGTGGAAGAAACCTTGTTTAAAAATGTGTTGCCCGACTGTTACAATCAAAGTTTACTCAGGGAATAATTTGATTGCAGTTAGGTCGCCGGTTCCGGGTCTCAACAAAGCTGAAATCAGTGGGATTAGCAGCGGCGCCATACGATAAGAGGAGGGTGAAGAGGGGGGCATGGTGTGCCGGAATTTTTCGATCCAGTATCAACCTTATCAGGATTCTGGCAACCTTTGATAGAGAATGATAATATCTTTCTACAGCAGTGTCGATTAACAACGATGACACGATTCACATCCACTAAATGTTGGTTATCAAGAAAAGTGGGTAATCCGTAAGATTTATTTACATTAATTACTCAAAGTTCCATTTCACTACAGGATGGGGGTGGGGAACAGGGAGGCCTGAAATCGGAATTTTGCTTTTAAAAAAAAGTCGATTTTCTGCTTTTGTTTTCTCTTAAACGTTATGCCTTTTCTGAATATAAAAATGGCATAAACAGGTTGATATTATGTCCTTTCTAAGGTTTTGGAAAGGTGATCATTCAATGGCTGACCCTCATCTCTGCCACCCGAGCTCTGGCTCAGTCAGTCGTCTATATTCAGTAATAGATCGACAATATTTAGCTTTCGTTGGGCAGATGATGCAAAGAAGACTTGATTATGATCTCCGTAACTAGTGGCGGGGGTTCTCGTGCCAGGATTGGACATTGGCTGACCATTTGAGACGCTGACCACTACGAAAATCTGCAAAAATTACACCAGAACCTCCAAACTGAACTTCCCACGAACCAATGAGATTGAGATTTGCACTATTTCTGCTGTTTCAGGTAACAGTAGTGAACTGTCTCTCACAGCTAGGGTCAAGACACTTTTATTTCATACCAGCCAGTACATGGCGGCCACATGTAGGTCAGCAGGACCTTGAAACGACTCTACAGGAACCCGTTTAGTGATGGGGATAAGGGAGCAAAAATGGATAAAACATATAAACAGGTGCCCAGTAAAGGGCACTAGAATGTGAAACAAACATGTTTGAGGTTAACGACGTAAATGCTCCCTGTGCTGTGACTATTTTTCTCGTTAGCAAACAATTCAATTGCGTTTTCTCAAAAATGAGGGTTTTCAGCACAAATATGTGATCCAGTTTTTTTTTTTACTTCCGCAATTTGCATGAAATTGGAGAGGAATACCTACGAAAACAATACACAAGAAAAGGATCAGAGGGTATATTCGAGAACAATTTAAATTTTTGAGAAATTTGAGATCTTGGGGACAAATTTTCGAAAAATCCATGACATGCTTACATAGCAATTTTAAGAAAATGTGAAAAATAACGTAAGCGAATTCTAAAAAACATATGGTCCCATCGTTTTTAGACATTGAATCCAAAAGTATGTATGCAAAATTTCAAGAAAATCGGTTAAAAAAAATAGAATCCTGTTTATAGTAAAGTTGGCGCAATATTGGAGAGCAAAATTCAAGAAAGCAACCATTGACATGACAACCATATTGATTTCATTTTTTCCCCATTGTTTTCCTTTAATTTGCCCATGGCGAAATCGATGATAAAGGTTACAATCATCCCCTCCGCCACTCCAGCGGTTTCCAAAATGATTCTCAGGTCCCCCCCTCCCCCTTCCAATTCAGTTTTTTTGGGCTGTATCGTATTTGTAAAACTGGATGATAGATCACTTACACAATGTGTCAAACGCATTGTTCATCACAGTTAGTTTCCCTACCTATAACCGTTCACACAATATTAAAGGACACGCTATTGCATCACTTCCTTCTTTAAAAAAAAAAGTGCGTGTTCTCTAGAGTTCTCTAAAATACTTTGTGCTGAAAGAGATTTTTTAAAAAAAGAATTTCTCTCTCTCTCTCTCACTCACTCACACACACACACACACACACACACACAACGGAAAAGTGTTTTGTCAAAATACACTAGAGCAACTTTGAAACATTATGTCTTTGTTTTGTTAACTTTCTCAGTCTGCTTTCTGATTGTGTAAGAAACATACTTAAGTATACAAAAAACGACTTTGTTTGCCCTCACGCTTTGGAAACTTTAATTTATAGTATCTGCACATATGTATTTGGAATTTTACTTATAGATCTTTAGAACTTAAAAAAAAATCGGAGGCGAGATTCTGTCTTTGAGCGAGGTCTAAAAATTATGGTAGGGATGCATTTAGGTTTGGGTGGGTCGAATTGTTTTTGCGTAAATCGAGTTTCTTATGGCTCTAATTGAAAGCAAGAATGCTTTCCGTCATATGGACGTACAGTTGTGTTAATGACATTAAATTAACAGAGGCCCTAGAAGGGCAAATTATCATTATATAAGTATTTCCCGGACAGACAACGACTACAGCTTGACGCATGACTTCCGGGTTGTTTTCAAGATAAGCATGGTCCAGAAATGGCCATTTTAGCATGATCTTCAGCGTTTTGAGGGAATCAGCTGATCAAAGCTGTGTTTGCCAACAGTGATGTTTGCACGAATGCTGGTCACTGGATATTCCGAAGCCCTATGTTCATCAGTTAACCATTGACTGTCTCTCCTCAGGACCGAGATAACCATCCTCAGGAGGTTGGAGGGCCTACCCGGACCGTAACCTCTATCCTCAGTGGTCGAGGACAACCAACATGGCCAGACATTTAGGTCAGATTACAAGGTCCTATGTAAGAGACAATGAATCATTTTATATATTTCACATACGTCACTGTCACTCTTGATATGATAGTCATTTATATGGCAGTGAACTATAATGTGCTGTACAAAAATTTGAATTATTTAGATAGGATAGTGAACATCTTCATACAAAACTTTGAATTATTCCGATAAAATAAGTGGAAATCGTTGACTCAGAATAACTTTCGAGCAACGCAGTGGAATTAATTTTTGTTATACATGGCTGTCTCAGTTTGGTCTGCTGCGGTAATAATGGATCCGCATAGCAGTTAGAAGCTGCTCAGGAAATGTGTCTACATTATCCTCCCGAAGGACAAAATGTCGGGATCAGTCAAGGTTTGACTTCGGAACTTTGATCCCGAATCCCAGTCTTTAGACCTCCAACTCCACTCACTCGTCTTAGAGGATTATTACCCTCAGAAAAATCCGAAAAGTTCTTGAACGCTAGATGAATGTCCTCTGCTTATTATACATTTTTATATCATTATTATTGCTGGCCAGTTTTATTGTTTAAACTGTAGGAACACCTTAGACCCTACAATTGATAGCTTCGACCATAATTGAACAGGATATGAGCTGGAGTGCAAAGGACTGATTTTGTTTTCCTCTGTGAAATGTTCTGTTTTTATTCACATTCCTCGAGAACAAGCATTTAGGTGTTTCTCGTGTCAATTTCACTTGAACGACTACTTAATAGGCTGAAATAATTTGCTCAGTGAAGTGGTTCAAGGTTTTACATGTTTTTGGTTTAGTTTTATGAAGAAAACCATTATACATTTTTTTCTGCAGGGACAAGAAACAAAAAATCAATCTACCATTTATAAAAATCCTTTGACTCCAGTGCGAGTTTGATCTCTTATAAATCACATCAACCCTGGAAGCATCTGTTTTTTCCTCCTATATATACGGATATTTTAATACATCTGTATTTGCAGGCAAGAATTCTGCAGGAATTCCTCACAGGTCGGTGAGGCAGATGAGATTAGATAGATGAGGTTAGATGAAGTGATGAGATTAGATGAGATTTGAGGTGAGATAAGATTTGAGATGAGATGAAATGAGATTTGAGAGATGAGATTTCAGGCGAGATTTGAGAGAAGAGATGAGATGAGGTGAGACGAGATTTGAGAGATGAGATTAGATTTGTGATAAGGTGAGAGTTGAGAGATGAGATGATCACATGAGATGAGATGAGAAGATGAGATGATATGAGAATTAAAATGAGATGGGATGAGATTTGAGAAGAGATCAGATCACGGCTGTTTCCCTGCTCTTCAAACTGGGATACTTAGTTTGGGTGGATGACCCGTGGCTGACCATCATTTTTATTATCTTCAGATATTCGATACCCACTCAGGCCACTGGGCAGGCGGGTTCAGCCATGCGTTCAGCTGTGCTTAAATACCGTGACAAGGATTAGATTTTAAGCTGATCATTGCAATTTCATTTCACTGTTAAAGCTTTCTTTAGTAACAGATGCTCTTCTAAAGCTGTGTCTCCAGAGAGAAATTGTTTGGCTTTTCTGTCATCT
>JBCEWB010143225.1:0-10883 GCA_039654565.1 Peronia peronii | reverse complement strand
ACATACATACATACATACATACATACATACATACATACATACATACATACATACATACATATATACATACACACATACATATATTAATACTTTTACAGAGATGCTATTTTATCAGCAGGTAAACGAGTCGCTTCTCCTAAAGAGTCCACTGATAAATGATGAGGATGACGATGACACAAATAACGGAGGTAGGGTATGGGCTGTTGATGTAAATATTGTGATAATGGTGGTAGTTGACTGAAACAGTTGAATACATTTTTGATATTATTATATAATAACATATAAGCATAAGGAAAGAATGAATACATGTACACTGCTTCACAGCAAGTTAACACTTTCTCCGAAAATTAAGTCGTAGTTAACCAATCTGATCCAGAATTATGTTCTTTCATGCGCTAATTCTAAACATCTCTGTGATTTCATTATATAAAATAATAATGGTGCTGACTCCTTCACATGTGACACTGAAAAATAATAATGGTGAATTTATATTAAGTAGGCCTACCATATTAGAAAAAATTAATCTGCAAGTATCAATGTAATGATATTCATAATCACTTTATGAATCCATTGTGTTCTCTCCTTCTCTCTCCTCTCGACAGTCAGTTTAAGAATTCTTCGTTTTGTTCCTTTTTTTTACATTCCATGGTTGTGGAATGTTCTGTGTGATTCAGCCTTAACACTTGACCCGTGTCTGAGACATTTCTGTTCTTGTTTGTCACACAGTATAACGAGCATGCAAGACGAAGATTGGAGAGAAGACAGAGATTTTCTCCCTGACGATCGCCAATCCCTATACATGTTTCATTCTTTTCTGACACCTGAAATCTGTAATTTTCAGCTCTGGCTGTTTGTCGTCCTTTCGGTCGGGGCATCTGTACCCGTACATTTATTTGTCTGCCTGTCTGATTAGCGTAGACCAGGGATTTCAAACTTTTTGCAAAGAAGGCCAGATTTGGTGAGGTGAAAATATCTGGGAGTCGACCATTCAGTCTGACATTCTTTGAATCATTAACATTCAATACATATGATCTATTTATTGCATATGACATACTTTTCATTTCTTCACATAGAACACAAATAAATCTAAACAAGCTTTTACCAAAATCACTTTGCCTTTCACACTTGAGGACAACGTAAAATGATGAGAAAGTCTGACTGGAAAACTTTCGGGAAGAACAAACATATCCAGGCTCATTTCAAACATCACAGGCTGCGGGCCGGTGGAAATTTGAACACGGGCCTCAATTGGCCTACGGGCCGGACTTTGGACATGCCTGGCATAGACAGTCACAACAGTGATTTGACTTTACACGTCTTATAGTCGTTTCAAATATGAGCTAATTTTATTATTTGTTCTCTGTGTGTGTATGGAAATTTGATAATCTTGGGGGGTAATCTTTGTCATGGTCAAAATCAATTGTTAATGTGTTTCGCAGCGTTTAAAGAAAATAACTGATAATTTCTGTGCTTGTTATGCTAGTTTCAGTGTATCATCGTTATTTCTACAGTTACAGTTTCTTTGGTTCTTGTTTTGTTTTGTTTTTGTTGTTTTTTGCTTTTTTTATTTCGTTTTGTTTGTTTGCTTGTTTATTTTTTGTTGTTCTTGGTAATAAACAGATCTTTTCAATAACCACTGTTTGTTAACAGTGTTGTTTCCCTTATTTGTGAACGTCTAATGTTGAACAGACGACAGTTTGTCAGAAACAGATTTGTACCCTCCCCGCAGAAGGCAGAACTGACTTATGGGGTGGGAGGGGGGGGGGGGAGTGACTTCAGGCGATAGATAACCGATGGAACAATGGGACTTGTATAGCAACGAACTCCGAGTGTGCTCAACATTCATTATTGCTCTTAAATTCTTTATCAATGAATTCAACAGTGTGTCCGACTTCCTGCCAGCCTTCCAGCAGTTCGTAACACATGCGTCTACAGACAGACGGTCACCCGGCCTAACGCGCATGTGCGGAAACGGCAATCAGCTGTGCTTACATGGGAAACTGGGTCAAACGGCGTGCCAGTATCGAATGTAAACATTTTTGCGTTTTTCAGCGGTAATTCTCCAACTTATCTTTATTTCAGCTAGAATGGGCAAGCAAACAACGATCAAAAGATAAAAATAAGTGCCCTTTTTAACGCTTTCAGCTTTTATACATTCTAGACTCCTAGATCTATCAGAAAATTGAGATTATCCGCCCACAGACGATAAATCTATCTGGACCTACGTCCCGATCGAGTCTAACTGGTCATTGTTTTCAAGAATTCAAAGTGGTTTGTGCCGCTTTTATGAAAGAACTATTCTTGTTTGGATAAGATCTAGATTTAATCACGATTTAAATCCAAGTCTACATCAGGGAAGAGGTTCCTTTTTGCTCGTCATTTCTTCTTTGCATTCGGCTTTCTATACTGACGAAATACCTAGAATACAGGAAACTGCTGCCTAGGTCAGAGCTACATAGATCTACATGTATGTTTTACACCATGCGTAGACCAAGATCTAATATCTGTCTGTTTGTCATTCATGAAAATAATCATGGTTCATATATAGATCGATACACCAAATAAAGCCCAATATAGGTCAGTATTAGTTTTCTCTCTTGAGTATGCTCCAGTTATGTCTGATCCAATGTCCAAAGTATTAGATCTTGATCTAGGTTTAAATTCTAGATCTAAATCTAATCTACATCTAGTGCTTAGAAGTTTTCAGTTTAAAAAAAAATATTTTCAGTGAAGAAATTTAAATAACAATAATGATAAAAGAAGATAGCAAAATTTTTGAAGAAAAATACTTTAGTAAGAAATGAGAATTATGGCAAATTTGATGTCTCTGTGTGCCTCCAGATTAGTAACGCTATTTGACTCAGATCGGAGTAAATTAGTAGTGTTGTAGAGACTGACCTAGATCTACTTAGCGCTTGCCACCACATCACCTGCAATAGCATAAATCTATAGAGCACGCTTAGCCAGAGTGTAGAGATTACAAATTCTGCCTCCAGTTTTGAGAAGTGTAGAGCATAGATATGTATCTATTCTGTGGTGTAGAGTAGGCTATATACTTTAGATCTACATATTATATGATCGCAACTAAAAATGCAAGCAAAAAGCAGATCTATAAATGATTTGGAAACTGACGCTGAATATGGAATATACCCACCTATATTTAGCCCACCAAAATAGACAACCAATCAAAGCCCGGCTGACCGTTCTACGAGAAATAGCATGTTTACAAAACTACGTGTTTTTTTTAACGTTCTATAATACGTCTTTCAACCTCCTAGTTGAGGTTATCTCGATTACAAAACTAGGGTACATGACGGTAGTTCGCGCGGTATGACGTCATGTCACGCATGCGCAAAATACCTTCTGTCTGCAGACTCAAGTGTTTGTAACTAGGCCTACTCTTAACAGTGCACAGCAGGCTGTTGTGATACAACACTGTCGCGAATGCTATGCTGCGAACCAAAATAAAATTTCTACGACCGTGTAGCTTTGAATTACAACAAGGCAGACTGCTAACATGTCAAGCATCAACTGCATACGACCAGTAAACGAATATTTAAAATAATCATATCTATAAAATATTTGGCAATAGACCTACTACTGCTCACCGTATTACTGTTCAGTGAAAATATTTCGGTTAAAAATGTTATAAATACTTTTTTTTTCTCTCTGTTTTTGTTTCTTTGCTCGTTTTGTTTTTACTCTTTGTTTTACTGTTTCTGTCTACGATATCATCAGTATATTCATTAAAAGCAACAATCTGTCCCATGTCCAGCTCATATTTACTGTCAGTTAAACGGTTGTCCGTCTTTGCCGCATCTGAAATAGTGAAAGTCAAACTACCACTCCTTCAAATTCAAGCATTCATGAAACAATGAATTAGGGCCAAACTGGCCCGTTTATCTGTACTGTCGTTTAAACGGTTATGGATGAAGACGGGCAGCCAGGACATTTTCATCGACAGCCACATTGTCGTTGACAAAATGCCACGACTCAAAATGTGACAGCAACTATCGTAGTGCAGGACTGCAAATACTGCTTTAATTGAATAACATTAGGGAAGGCATATCCATCTTCATTCTGCTGGCCAGCCTGCGTGATTGTCGGTACAATAAGTTGCCACCAGTACCGTGACTTTGCCGTGATTCATATAATTATAAAGGTAGGGGCGTAAAGCCCAAGAGTCGGGAGTAGCAGTGCCCGTGTGGTTTGGAGTCTGCTCCGTAGTGAAAAACTCACTTCGTGGGGTCGCCCGATTCGACTCGTGGATCCTGCCATCGTGGGATGGAAAGGATACGAAGATTTAAACATCCTGACATCAGGACAATGAAAGATACGATTACGCAGATTGAAACCTGCATTTTTTCAGTGACTCAACGGTTCCAAGGCTTCTTGTGGTAGGGAAGCCCGACGATCAGCCCTTTCGGATAAGGGTGAATGTATTTAAAAGGTCCCAGTGTACGTAACGTATGTTAAAAAACAGTTGCCAGTAAAAAATCGAATGAAGAGTAGGCGGAAACGCCGCTGTCGGGGCAAAATTTCCAAATTTGCAAATTTTTACCCATGAAAAGTTATTCTCACCAGTGGGCAGCCACTTACACACACACACACACACACACACACACACACAAGAAAGAAAGAGATTTATTTTGATTTTGATTTTATTTTATTTTAAACAGCCACCTAAACCACTTAAAAAGGAACATGGAAAGAAACAACAGATGAACAACAATAAACTTTTCCGTAAATCACAGTGATAGCATAGGACACTGACAAAATATTTCGGCATTCATTATCTCAATGCCTTATATGCGAGATCCAGAGGAAACAAAAAATAGCCTAAGAAAATTGTAGATATGCATATTATGTCATTTTAAAAACGTTCTTAATTATAAGTCTGAATAATTAAGACATACGAGTACTATGTCTTCGGTGTTTACAGAAGTTGTGGGTTAAAAGACAGTCGATAAATACATCTACATATAAGTTTCTCCAACAACCTCCCTATCAATAAAAGCTCATGATGAGAAAGAAGACCTACAAAAGGAAGTGTTTTAATACCAGGCTAGTGCAACTTGAAGATTTCTTGAAGTGCTCATTCTTCCCATTTCGCCATCTCTCGCCACTCCCCATATCTCTCTCTCTCTCTTCTCTTCTCTTGTCTCTCTTTCCCTTTCTCATTCTTTCTTATTCTGTTTCTCTTTCTCTCTCTCTCTCTTTCATTCTTGCATGTTTTCTTTTTTTTTTTTTTTTCTTTTTGTGTGTCTCTTTTTTTCGTTTTTTTTTTTTTTTTTATATATCTCTTTTTCATTTTTGCTTTTTCTTTCTTTCTGTTTATCTCTCTTTCTCTTTCTTGAATTCTCCAGTTCTGTAATGGAAGTGAGAAGCGCCAAACTGTAAGGCTCTCAGTCAAACAGGAATCTTTAGGTAACTCCATGTCATCTAGACGTTATCCTGTCGTTATTGCTTGCCTAATATATTCCTCTCCTTCAACACTTCTAGTTTCACGGTCCCGAAACTGAAGGTCTGCCATTAAGTTTACTGCTTTCACTCCTTTTCCCATATCATATTCCAGGAGAATTGTCCTGATACTCAGGATTCTCAACACACACCACAAAAAAAAAAAAAAAAAAAAAAAAAGAAAAGAAAAAAGAAACGTAAAGAAAGAGCAATCAAATCAACCCCAAAGATACAAACAGAGAAAAAAAAGCAAAAAACAAACAAACAAACAAACAAACAAACAAAAACAAAGAGAGACGAGACAATCAGCAGATAGGTTTTGTGTGGAGTGACGATAAACTAGATTGCCCAGAGTACCAACGCTGGACACATACTTTGTTTCCTAAAGCAATGGCATCACCCTTTGGCCCACCTTACATTACGTTATATAAAGTTACAATAGATTGCTGAGGCATAGACATTACTGGGATGACATTAGTGACAACAGAGAAATTACCGCAGGTAAGATGTCCCAGAGCCCCTCACACCTGTTCGTATGTTAGATTTTCTGTCCAGCTTACTGCATGTTTCTAATTCTTCTCTAAATACTCTAATGAACTGCACTGTCTTCTCACCAAGAATTGGCACTTTGTTCTTTTTTTTTGTTGACTTTGTTTGTTTGTTTGTTTTTCTATGTAGTTTGTTGGTTGATCGGTTGGTTGGTTGATTGGTTGGTTGGTTGGTTGATTGGTTGGTTGGTTGGTTGGTTGGTTGGTTGATTAGTTGATTGATTGTTTTCGTGTGGGTAGTTGTTGGTTGGTTGGTTGGTTGGTTAGCTGGCTGATTGGTTGAGTGATTAATTCATTGTTTGATTGATCGATTAATAGCTTTGTTGGTTGGTTTATTGGTTAATTGGCAGATTGGCCAATTGATTAGTTGGATGGCTAGTTAACTAGTTGATTGGTTGATTGGTCGGTTGATGATTGGTTGGTTGTTGGTTGTTTGGTTGGTTGGTTGGTTGGTTGATTGGCTGATTGGTTGGTTGGTTGGCTGACTGGTTGGTTGATTGGTTAATTGATTGGTTGATTGATTGGTTAGTCGATTGGTTGTTGATTGATATGTTGGTCGGTTTATTGATTGATTGGTTGGTTGGTTGCTGGTTTGTTGATTGCTTTGGTTGGTGATTGGTTGATTCTTTGGTTGACTGGTTTGTTGATTGATTAGTTAATTGGTTGATCAATTGATCGATAAGTTGGTTGGTTTGTTGGTTGATTCGCTGATTGGTTGGTTGGTTGGTTAATTGATTGATTAGTTGATTTAGTTGTTCGTGAGCAGTGTGTTCACTTATAATGTTTGGCAATGCTTAAAACAGACGTCCTCCAGATTCAGTTCAAGAAGGAGCTTTGTTATTGTTGTTGTTTGTCCCCATGAATGTATTGTCAACAAACAGCGGTACTGGAGAATAACTGGTAATTGACATGTGACGATAGTCAAATTAGACGTTCCCAATTTCCAAGACAGAACTGGGCATGTGTTTGTAATAGAAGAACTAACCACCAATACTAATAAATGGTGATATGAGGATTTGATCCCTGAGATCCAAGGTACAGTTAGCATTTATGTTTGTTTGTTTGTTTGTTTTGTTTTGTTTGTTTGTTTGTTTTTTGTATGCGAATGTGTGCATGTGTGTGAAAGTGCATTGTCAATGCATGTGAGCAGATTATCAGTACTATGCACGAGTGACAATGCTAAGAAACTTTTAAGTAGGCTGTAAATTGTGTCTTGGATGACAGGAGAAGTAAATTAGGTGATGAAAAAACAATCACATTTGCAGTTTATTAGTTTTCGTCTCGGGCATATCGGACCCGAGCTGACCCATAGCATCTGATTGAAAAACTGAAAAACAATTGTACAGGGATCGATAACATGACAGGTTCTAAATGACGCCATGAAGTTTCGAGGGGACGCTGAAATTGATGACCTGTCAGTGAAGCTGTGTTCGCATGACTTAACACTTAATTAATTTCTTTGAGGGAACGGCCCGTGGGTATTTGGGAAAGGCTTTGGGCCTGAGGATGGATGAATGTTTTAAACTTCATTTAAGACAAAACGACAATAAAAGGTTAAGACATTTTTTTTTTCAGAATACATTGTAGACGTACTGAATGAACAGTGACAGATATAATTATCTAGGGTAATGACTAGTTTGATGTCATTAAAGTTAGTTCATCTGTTGCGTCCTTAGTCAGAACCCGATTTCGCTTATGCGGTTAAACCAGAGGCGCCATAAAAATCACTTTTCGGGAAGCAAATTCAATGCACAGGTCAGACACCGGGGATGAAGATCAAAGACCCAACGGCAGGTGCGGAATGACAGCGTGATTAAACCAATGACAGGTCAAGGAATGTTGGTAAACACAACATCTGTCACTGCTGTCATGGTGATGACCTCACCTAGGCCAATTTGCCGATTGGTATCCGCCGGATTTACCTGGCCAAAATTGGTCTCGTACAAAATTGGTCTCGTCGTATAAACCATATCATAATACATGTACATGTATTCCTTTTGTCGTCCATGGTTTATCTTTGTCGTATTGAACGTTTGTATCCTGGTGTACAAAATATACGAATGACTTATTATATTTTATTGTGTGTTTGCTTTTAGCTCTATGCACATGAAAATCCATGTAAGAATCTATCTATTTGTTAAAATATACATTGATGATTCGTGTGTCCCCCCCCCCCCCCCCTTTCTTTTTTTTCCTATATCACCATTATGGTTCATGACCACTATCACCAGGGCGTTTTTTCGTCAATGCAAACGTCAGAAGCAGCTTGTACTCTGCAATATGCCTCAGTGGCAATTACAATTACCAAGATTGTTTGTCTTCTCCTGCTCTCGTGTTGTTCGTGACTGAATCAATCGTGAGTTGATGAGCTTGGCCTTTTAAACCTTATTTGTAGCTGGAATATGACATGAGGCATTATCGCATTGTACAATAATAATATGTAAAGATACACCACGAGCACTTAGATCAACATCAGACGTGGTGATGTGGTTATAAAGAGAGTGTATTTCGTTGCCAGTATTTTGTTCTCTTTGGTACAACTTTGTATTGTTAACAACTTCATTTCAATGTTTGTTTACTGAATGGAATAATATAACTCTTGATAAACACAACATATTATGTAGTCTACACTGCTCCACAAGCCAACTTGAACATTTATCATACTGTTGGACAGACAAAGTTAGGCTATGTACCATAAACACCGATATGGATATGATTAAATCAGTTATCACACTATGAACTTATATTACCGGTGTTCCTTTGTGTTTGTTTTATAGCATGTCTCTATATTAATTTGAGGGGAGATAGGCCTATGTATGATTGTTTAACTTTTCGGCTTTTCAGAGGCCGGAATGTAGAACTTACTTTACATTCTGTAATGTGTGTCGGTTCCTGTTATGCCTAGCATACTATATTAATATCTTTCATTGTTATTAATATGTATGAAGTCTGATTCTTTTAATATGAGCAATCTGTGTTTCCACTTGCAACTGAAATATAATATTCACTCGTGTCCTGAGTCTTCCTTCGTTTTTAATAATAAGAAAAAAAAAAAGAAATGAAAAAAGAAAGAAAGAAGAAAGAACGAAAAAAAGAAAGAAAGAAAGAAAGAAAAAATCTTCCTGAAATCAACAATGAAGATGACAGAGTAGACGAGTAGATTTCCTTATTCACGGTTAGCATGTATTTCCTTCTCGAGACAAGTGCCCACCTGAGAACTCGGAGGATTAACGGGGAAACAGCCGAGCCTATCACAATGCAAGCTCAAGTAAGATGTGTAATACTGTGTCGATGACCACGATGTCTGGTTCCTAAGCCGGACAGTGTGAGAGATCGGGCACTGAGCGACCAGTTGGGCAGGAAGTCCAGGTCAGATAAATCAGACAGACAGACAAACAGACTTGCGCATAGACAGACATGCTGCATCTGGACTGGCAGGAAGTAAAGGCGACAGGGTTTGTCCTATCAATATTTACAGATCATGGCATTGGCAGACTGGAGCTATGATTCAATATGCACCACTGAGACTAGACAATATTATGGGAGAGGGGAAGATGGGAGAGATAGGAACAGAAGTGAAGAAACAAGGCGGAAAATAGGAGAGAGAGAATGAAAGACGGGACAAGGAAGAGAAACGGAGGAAGATAAAGAAGAAGCACAAGAGAAAGAAAGAGAAAGAGAGAAACAAATGGGGGGGGGGGGAGGGGGGAACGAAAAGGGATACAGAAGAGATGTAATTTTTGTTATTTTTAAGACATCGATTTTTTATTATGAGTGAACAGGAATCAATGAAGTCTAGAACGATAGATCCATCATATACAGCAGGCATAAAAAACTAAGGAAAAAGAGAGAGAGAGAGAGAGAGAGAGAGAGAGAGAGAGCTAACGAGAGAGTTGGAGGGAGAAGGAGAGAGAATAATAGAGGCCCATGATAAGGGAAAAAAAGGGGGGGAGGCAAGGGGAAAAATTCTGCCTCCCTAGTAGAAATGATTGCTATGATGTCGCTTAATGACTGTGTTCAGTTTTTATAGATCTATATCTATTCATTATTGTCTATTCTGTCAGATATGAAATGCCATCATTATAGATTAACACCGTTTTTCTTTGAATTTTAGCTGATACTGTTAGAAATGGTGCTTTTAACTTTTAACACTTAGACATTCTTTATTGTGTTAAAGAAGTGCTTAACCAAATTACTGGCACAAAATTGGGGGAGGGGTATGTGTTTGGGGGGGGACAAAATTCTCGAAAACTGCAACAAGGGATAAATCAGGTGACATAGAAAAGGAATCTTTTTCTTTGATCAACTGATCTAAAGACGATCTTTACAGTAGAGTATAGCTAAGAATCTGATTCAAATGTATGGCAACCTCATGTAAGAATGCATTATTATTATTGGTATTTGTATTATTAGTATTAGTATTAGTATTTTATTATTATTATTATTATTATTGTTGTTGTTATTATTATTTTTGCCTAATCCCTAACGTTACAGTTACGGTACTCGCTGTCAAGCGCCAGTTAGTCAAGCTTATAAATAGTATGGCAGGTCTCGGTGTCAAGCAAACGGCGGGCCAAACATATAGTGGAAAAAACTGAGGAGAAATGGGGTAAGGGGAGCGCTATTCCTATTATAGTGCTCTGCACTGCAAGGGGGCAGAATGAATAACTTCTGTCTGAAAATAACTCGGAGAGAGAGGTATGATGGATGGAATGACGGACACAGTGAGACAGGTGGGAGAGAAGAAGGTGTGTGCTCTTGGGGCATGGGGAAAATGGCGGGGGATTGGAAGGGGAGCAGGGGGAGTTCTTAGTTGCATGGTTATATATTATCATGACGACACACCAATGTGTGTTGTCCGGGGGGGGGGGGGGG
>JBCEWB010143214.1:0-10883 GCA_039654565.1 Peronia peronii | reverse complement strand
GATAGATAGATAGATAGATAGATAGATAGATAGATAGATAGATAGATAGATAGATAGATAGATAGATAGATAGAGCAGAAAAAAGAGAGAGAGAAGTGGCTGAGATAAATTTTGCGATCTCTATATCTAAACAGGCGGCAGAAGAAAGAAAACGTTATTGTAATGGCTCTGTTTTTTACTTTAGATCTGTGCTGAAGCTAACATTGATAAATATTATTTCCACTTCTTGCTCAAACTCGTCTTATTGTAAAAGCCTGTGGCTCAGCCAATTTTCTACAGTTTCCACCTTTTCATGGCCTAAATTAACATTTTATTTGCGGTAGAACAGTCTCTGCAATCGTATTTCGTATATCCTAGCGTTGATACATGCTGTCAATGTTCTGAGCTACCTGTAGGAGTACTAGTATTGTCTTTATGTATGCAACAGGTGGTTTCATCCGTTCAACAACGGATCGCCTGATCTTACCTTACTTTAACAGTATCCATGCAAAAATAGTACTTACAACACGATATAATTATGCTGGCAGATTGGAATAAACTGAAAACACTATTGAACAAAACAACAGATAAACACAAATGTTTACCAGCATTATTGACCACTAGCCTGAACCAAGTGAAAAGCAGTGGTGTATTAAAGACCACAGTGGCTTGATTATTATCGGGGTTACAGGTGTTAACATCGGTGCCGTTCAGCCAGGAGGGCATGGACCAGATAGACTCGTGAACGAGCAGATTTTCTGTAAATCAGATATCAAAATGCACTATACTTACATAATGTGATAGCATATTATTATGATACATAGCATTCTGCAAATTACATCAGATACTTTTCGGTTAATAGAAGACAACCATGAAATATTCAAAAGCCCAGAGAAAAATCAACTGCCTCACGTTGCAGACCACGACAACATCCATGATACATGGACAACATCACCGAGGAATGCAGTTAGCAGCGGTCTTATTTTCTTTTATTTACTAAAATACATGGTGCAGAAATCTCTGAAAATGCCCTGCAGTGAAATTTGAAATGTTTCCCATTTTTATATGAAAGAGATATTTTTTTTCTCCAAAACTTGCAAACAGAAGGCAAATGTGGTTTGGGTTTGTTGACAACATGATGCACACGGGCAAAATGTGATAAAAACTCGTGTTGAGAAAATGCACGTTTTAAGATTTCTTAAAAGGGAAACATTGACATTGAGAGTTTTTATTTCTTTTAATTTATTTATTTATTTTACTCCACTTTTAGTCTCAAAAATCTTTCTTGTTTCAGTTACGGGTCCTATTGTTATGACTTGTTTTATAATCATAATTTATTACTATCAAAGACAGTCAAATTGCTATTATTGTTTTGT
Organism: Peronia peronii; assembly: GCA_039654565.1. Classification (NCBI taxonomy): domain Eukaryota; kingdom Metazoa; phylum Mollusca; class Gastropoda; order Systellommatophora; family Onchidiidae; genus Peronia; species Peronia peronii. Next base: position 9,528 of record JBCEWB010143214.1, on the reverse strand, counting down.
CATTAGACGTAGCCAATTTTAACATTTTCTGTCGAATTCGTCATGTTAAAAGATGAAAATAGTGAAAAGATGAAACGAATCTCCCAATTTACAAGTTTTTTTTTTTATTCTTATTTTTTTTTAAACATAATGTTGTAACAAAAATGTGTGCCAAATGTGATTAAAATCATTCCAGAAACAATAATTACAATGATAATTAAAATACAATTATAATAACAACAACAATAATAATAATAATAATAATAACAGATATAAAGATAGAAGCAGTAGACCGGGTTTTGAGAAAAACGCCTTTAAACTTTTGAAGATGAAAACCTAACATACAATTTATTATTGGCCTTTAAGTCCTGCAACAACATTTCACATACTAGCCCTCTCTCTGTGACTTCTATGAGCTTTTTTCTTGACTTTCTCTGGCTTTCTGTTTATCATATTTTTTCTCGAATTTTGCTCTCCACCCGGCACCATTATAGTAGCTTTCATAGAATGGGACTCTTCGGGCCTATATGTTTCTCTATCAGGCCAAGAGTATCTTGACCCTTACTATGGCAGATAGTCCATAAAGGAAGTCCAACTAGAGGACATCATGAAATCTTATACTGATATTCCGCGATTGTCAGTCTATTTCATCTCAGAGTGCTCACCAGTGTCTATCCTTGTCATTACAACTCAAGAGACTGTTAGGACGGGTTGTAATGTTATGATATGTGCATCTTTTGCTTACATCCAGTAGAATATTCATGAGCTGCATATTTACTAACCAGAAGGTGCCAAAGCCTGACTGAGAGTAGGTCGTTCTTCCGTTGAATGACGATGGGTCAAACACGTTGGAATGGACAAATCCACGTCTTAATACCATTTTTATGTTAAGAAAAGCCAGACCTCAAAGTAGATTTTTTGTTTACAATAATAATAATAATAATAACAATAAAATAAATAAATAAATAGATACATAAATATATATTCTAAAAATCAAGATTCGCCCCCTCTCTCTCCTCCTTCCCACTTAACACAGATTAGAAGCATCTAACATTATTATATTACAAATGAACTTCAAAATTAATCTCTCTTCAAGACACATTTCAAGCCCGATGTACTCACGATATTGACAAGCAGGTCCAAACCAGCCTATCTCACACTGTGTCTGAGGACAACCGGTCGTTCCATCACAGTTTGTGTTATTCGTACAATGACATTTATACTGACACTGCGCTCCAAACCAGCCGGGATTGCATGAACCTTGTGCAGGGATAACGTGAACTGAATGGGTAAGTAAGATTATCAGAATACAACAACGAGAAAAAAAAATAAAGTACATGACAAAAGTGAAACAACAGCTTTGTACTAGATCGTCGAAAGTGAACAAACCAAATCAAGATAAACTTGTACTGTACCTATTTTCTTTTCTTACAAAAATAAACTATCATACATTGACAGTGAGAGCAAAAATAATAATAAAAAAAAAAAGTCACATCATAATCCTGCCTGGGCAACTGCCTTCTGTGGCAGTATGTATCTTTTGCTTTCATCCAGTAGAATGTTGATGTGCTGTCACTGCACATAGCAACCAGAAGGAGCCAAATCCTACCTAAGTGAGAGTAGGTCAGTCATCCGTTGAATGACCATGGGTCAAACACGTCAGAATGGACATATCCTTCATCACTATTGCTCTCCTCACTGTGAAGGCCGTTGGCTGCACATTCTCAACATTTTTGCCTTTTGAATTTCAGCAGTTTTTTGTTGTTTGTTTTTTTGTTTAATGTAAAGGTGATATTTTTCTCCATCTTCAGAGATTATCAACGCTCTCCGGTTGTATAAGTGTACGGTCATTGCTGTAAGAATGTCAACTCAGGGTACCAGAAAACATAAAGTAAGCATACGGGTTGCCTGGTGGCAAATCTTTGTTGAACAGTGTTAGTATTCTCTGATTGAAGTTAACTGAAAAATGGATGCAGCAGATAGATGTAGAGTGTCTCTAGAAAGTGATTATCAAACTCTTTGGGGAGAAACTTTAAGCGGATAAAAATAAACCCACTTGTGTGGGATTTAATATCAAATAGAAGAATGACGGATATTCATGCAGAAACAAGGAAATCATACCAGAAAGCCACAATGAATAGCATTTATTTATGTATTTTTATCTAAAATAAACTCATTTATCATTTTCTGTGAACACTTAAGCTTGTTGTTCAATGACTTATGCCATAAATGCAGCACTTATACAGACAGTACACGATTTAACTGTGCACGTTTTTACCTTGGGTTTTGGAGATAGGAACACAGGCCAGCAACAATGACAACACACTGATATAGCTCAATGACGGCATTCTGGTGTCACTGTTGATAAGAATGGACAAGTTGAATTGGTGTATTTGAATCACGGATTGTATGTAGCAACCAGCTAATGATTTTGCATGAGGAGATCAACTGTAACAAAACGGGTGAAGGAAAGAAAATAAAAAAAAAGGTTTGATCTTCATATGCAAAGTAAGGGAACTGTTTGAACAGATGAAGAGAGAAACGAACATAACATACAGCAATACAAACCAACAACATGATCACATTGGCGCAAAACTTATCAGCTTGTCATTCCCTCCGTCTATGTGCTTGCGTGTATGTTTAAGCTTATAGCTATTTCTACCTGTATAACATGGCAGCGGAAAAAGCAACTTTCTCAATGTATCCGAGGAATTCAGTTACTTATTAATTCAATGGATTACATACCAGTGAACAGGACCGATTTGCTAAAGTACCCCGGCGTAGAATTATTAGTTGACCATGTCCATGCCTATGACGTGAGCTGTGGTGTCTTTGGACAGTTTTTTTTTAATGAGTTTTGCTAGTTATATTTGTAGTTATTTTACTTCCGCTTTTATTGCCCTAAATTTATCATTCCGTATTATCATGTTACGCTGCACGTTCACGGTCACTGTTTCAACAGATATGTGCAGGGGCGTAACAGATTAAAAGCTTATGATAGGAAGATTAAACAGCCATTATTTCTCACCGTTAATTCTTCCTTGAAAGAGACTTCTGATATTGGCTGCTGTGTTAGTGCATTTTGTCCGTTTGTTTGTCTGTTTGTTTGTTTGTCTGCTTGTTTGTGTGTGTATGCGCTTTCGTTTTGTTTTTTGGTTTATTTCTTTTCAGTTTTGGATGGTATTATTATCCTTATTATTACTATTATTATCATTGCTATTATTATCAGTATAAATTCATTTTATATCTCAATTCTAAATTCTCCGTATTGTTTTTCAACTTTTTTGGTGTATTTGGTTAGTTGCCCGTGGACAGTCGTCTTAATTTTAAGACATTTTCCGTAAAATGATGATGATGATGATGATGATGATGATGATGATGATGATTTCTTTTCATTTGTTGGTTCCATATTGCCAGCACTGTACTACAAAGTGCTAAGCCACAAAATTGTTGAAAATTTTATCTCTTTTTTTTCCTTTATTCTATTTTATGAGCTCAGAAACACATTTTCAAAATTTAGGGTTAAAAAATAAAACAAAACAAAACAAAAATGTCAGAAATACACTGCGCTCACATCTCAGATTACTGCTTGCTCGGTGTGACAAATCATTCAGCCACAGTCAACTGACCATGTGAGATAACGTCTTGGGTCGCCTTCATTTCTCCAGGCACACAAAGCGCTTACCCCAAAACACCTCAATGTGTCAAATGGATTGATGGCAGAGCAGTCAGGCAATAATTTATTTCATCAAGGCATTGTCATCCTACCCATGACGAGTGTTTGCAAAGTGGCTGAAGTTTGAATTACTTGAACTACAATATTCTTTCCGACCATTTCCCATTATATGTAACTCACAATGCAGACAGTGAACTGCGCCGATGCTTTGAAAACGAAAATCGTATGTTGAAAAACTACAGTTGTTTTGATTTTCTTTCAAAAATGAGGCCTTTAAGGCAAGATCTTTCTATTGAAGGCAGATGAAAATTGTTAAACGTAGCTGAACCCGGATGTTTATCCGCCTAGTAAAACAAAGTGAGGAGATGAAGGAAGAGGATCTGAGTACATAGACTAGGACTATTTCAGACGAGAAACTGAGAGCATTTATTAGGTTGCATTTTGTCAGTCGAGAGAGGACTAGCGCCATCGTGGAGATGAAAGTGGTAACATCAGTGGAGAAGATTATAATCCACACCAAAATGGCGCAAGTCTGGACAGAGAAAGAACAGGACAAAAAATAACCTGTGCCAATCAGAGCAAGGACTTAGAGAACAAAATTGATAGTTCTTATATAATTTAATCTGAATTGTCCATTGCTAATCATATGGTAAGGCTTTGGCACTGCTATGGAACAAAACTCATAGTGCATAAACAATTTCACAGTCTGTGAGCTAACTGTGTGAAACAGGCTTTTTATGAATGCATGCGGTTCAAGGCAGTTGATACATTTTCATGTGCACCACAGATGTTTTAAGACCACTAGCCAATGTGGTATAATCGTCATCCACAGTGACGGCTATTTATTCTAATTAAGAAATCTGTTTTGACAGCTCATCCTCCCTGATACTTCAGATCTGAGTACCAAAATAAATATATTTGCCCTAAGTCACAACCCTATGGAAATGGACAGTGTCCACCGGACACTTTAGCACGTCCCTTCCATTACAGTGGGTTATGCTATTATTAGTATTATGTTTTAGGAAGGCACTCTAGAGATCTGCCCGATATGAAACTGAATACGTTGACCATGCATTCATTTCAGAAAGATTTCAAATGTTTAGGAATACGATCACTCCATCTATATCATAAAGCTGGTGATTTAAATTCACTGATATTCGAGTTTTTGATATCTATCAGTGCATATCAGCCACTCTCTTTGGGCTCACAACGCAAGAAATGACCAAAACAGTGGCATCTCAGAATTACAGACTTCACATTGCCACCGCTGTCTGCAGATTCAAAATTTAGAAATTTGAAAGAATTAAAATATGTCAAACCATTCGATCATTTTATTATTATTACTATAATTATTTATTTTTGATAATCTGGACTACTTACCGACTAATGTGAGAGAGAAAATCTTGAACAGAACATCTTTAAAGAATGAATATGAGTGTGTGTGCGTGTGTGAGAGAGAGAGAGATCGTGAGAGAGAGAGAGAGAAAGAGAGGGGTGTACACAGATATTTAATTAACAAACCACACATTTAGAGGCATGACTTCATTAACAAACGCGAGCAAGGTATTTTGCTTGTTAATCCACATTATTTAATTTTTTTGGAAATCATAAACCACATACAACAGATACACGCGCATACACACACACAACAGAGTAAGAGAAATGTTGATGAATGGTAATGAGGAATTGCATAAATTAATACCCAGCTATTTCAGGACTGATTTTTTTTGTCAGCCTTCATTTTTGTGGTAAACTAGATTATGTGAGCGGTACTTTTTTTTTTAAAGATAATAATATTATATATATGCAGGAGATAGAGGAAGAAAAAAAGTACAAAAAGAAATAATATGTTCTATTAAATACGAATGAAACGCTCCCTCTGCTAACTCCATATCTGGGAGAGAGAGAGAGAGAGAGAGAGAGAGGGAGAGGGAGGGGAAAGTAAGGGGGAAAGAGAGAGAGAAAGAGGTCGCATTAAATTGTTGTTAAAACTGAGAAAGAGAGAGCAAAAGGTCGTTGGTAACTTAGCGATTTTCAACTTCTTTTTTACCTATTCTTTTAATTCATATTCAGCTAAGCACAAACCTGGAAATCCCCGGCTACAAATCGACCATCCACTGATATTTGTTCCCGCTCCACCATGAAATCCTAAAAGAATTCTGTGTTTTTCTATGCCAATGGCACTGAACAGTTTGGCGTGCTTATACCCCATCCCCCTTCCTACTAAAATTAGACGGGGATTTCCAGCCGCTCGCTTCATCAAAACAAACCCTAACTACACCAAAGTATAAGACAATCCTCAAGCATGAAAACTTCACTTGAACTGACCGCTGAGCCATCATTGTGAGTTAAGTTGTGGGTGACAGTAATCGGGTTTCTGCTCAGAATATCCGCTTTCGGGTTTTTGTTTTCTTTTAAAATTTCGACCTTTTCTGAACATACAAATAGTGTAAAAAGGTTGATATGTCCATTCTATGGGCGGTGATTCATAACTGTTGACCTCTGCTATTCAAGTTATGGCGCAGTCGGGGCTCTTGTTATATTGATAGCTCATCAATATTTCGCTGGCCATGGGAAAACAGTTATAAAAGACATGATCATGATCTCCTTTACTGATAACGGGAGCCCGGATGTTAGGAGTGGACACTGACTGGCCTTCTAAGGCGCTGACCAGACCGATTTTCAGACAAATGTTTCGCCTGGACCGCTAAAATAGATTTTCCTCGGTGTAATGAGGATGAACTTTGCCCTATTTCCGATATTTCAGAGGACAGTAGTGAACCAACGTGTGTACCAACTGTCACAAGGAGGATGAAGACGCTCTTGGTTTTGACCGACGAAGACATGGCGACAATGTACAGCCCTCCCTGGACCCTGAGATGACTCTGCTCTAATGACTCTTTTGCTGATAGGAGTAGGGGAGGAAAAATGGACAAAAAATGAGAATAGTGCAGGAAAAGACCAAACAAGACATAGAAGTCATGGACAGAACGCTGGTATGTTAAACACACAAGTTTTGAGGTTGAAAGTCCGATCAAAAGCTCCTTACAACTGTTTTTCTAGTGAAAAAAAAAAAATAAAGTGCGTTCTTCTCAAAATAAAAGTTGTTTAGCACAAATATTTGATCCACTTTTCTGTTTTTTTTTGTTGTTTTTTTTTAAATTTCTGAAGCAACTGAAACGAAAGTTGGCATGAATACACAACAAAACAAAACAAAGCAAAACACACAGACACAAACACACACACATACACACACACACAAAGGCAAAACAAACAAAACAACAACAACAACAACAAAAAAGTGTCAGAGGGGATTTTTGCTAACATTCTTTTTGAGAAATTTGAGATTTGATGGTCAAATTGTCTGAAAATCTGTGATTTTGTTTTTTGTACATATCGACCTAAAAAAGAACAAAAAATGTAAGGGGAAAAAAGTCATTTATCAGAAATCTGTTCGGATAATTTTTAGATATTGAAGTGAAAAGTATATACCAGAATTGTAGGCGAACTAGTTCGAAAATGTAGAATTCTATGTGTAGTAAAGTTACGCAACATTGGACAGCACATTCCAAGATGGGAGCCGTTGCCATGGTAATCATGAGTGATTTCAACTTTTTCGATTATTTTCCCTTAGTCTGGCCATGCCAAATGTGATGGTACTGGTTAAAACCATCTCTCCCCAGCGGTTTCCAAAATGCCTCACAGGATCCGCCCATCCCCCTTTCCATTTAACCCACGGAAAAAAAAATAGTAGCCCATCCACTACCGGCATCACACCAACACCAAGCTCTCGGCCCACATGTGTGAGTTCGCGTTTTTATCAGCTACACCACAGATTATCTCATATAATAAGTATTGTGGAAAGAAATCCATTTTTAAATACTCATGCAGCAAATCCTTATAGTAGTGAATAATATAATTTTATTTTCTTTATTATTTGTTTATGGAAATATACCTTCGAAAACGATCTGATGCCTTCAGGTAAGATATTCTTCTGAGGCGCCGAAGATTTCTCACCTCCTTTATGTTCAACGACCCAGTTGTGAAAATAAACAAACGCTTGATGTAGGGACTGCTCTACACCCGGTCACTACGCCTATGCAAAAGTGAAGGTCCGTCGTTATCTATCGTAGCTCAGACTCGAGGAGATACTTGCAAGGAAAGTGAAATAGGCTCAAGTTTTTTGTCGTCTTTTTTCTGTTCGTGAGGAGATAAGCAGGATGGATTTCATGTTTGAAAAATTTAGTGGGTCCCCATGTTTACCCTGTGCCTGCTCATGTTGCTGATGTTATAATTAAGCTTTTGGACCTATAACACACTAGGTAAACTCAAGATTATCACAAAGAGATAAGTTCATATCGGTGTGATAATGTGTGTTTGGCAGTTTCTAAAGTGGGTAATCCAAAGTCGTATGGCTATTCTTGCTTTTTCCCTCTGAGATAAATGTTTTTACCTCAGTGATTGTCTTCACTGCTATTCTTCTTTACTGATTAAAAAAATAATAACAATAATAATAAAAATTAAAAATAAAAATAAAAATGGTTTAAAAAAAAAGAAAAAAAGAAAAAAAAAATACATAGTAAAACTTCTAAATATTTGATAGAAGATCATGACGACAGACGCTTTGAAACAAGACCGAATTAATGACAAAAGAAAGATATTGCCGGATATAGTCTAAGTGTATGAAATACGTCTTCGCTTTAATACTTTTCTTCAAGTTTATAGTTCAATACTGTGTGACCCAGAGATGTCAAAACCATAGCCTAATTAGTTAGAGGGGATCAGTCAAGGATGTAGTTCACACTATGAGGACGGTTTTAGACAGTTTGTGTCCAGTTGAGTTGTTCTCAGCGAGTGTGTGCGTGCGTGCGTGTGTGTGTGTGTGTGTTGTGTTGTGTTGGGGTTTAAAGACACAGCAACACGATAACGGCTATTATTGTGTCAAACACGGTAAGATACGTTTGCACGTCAAGAAGAGAGGAAAGAAAGCGGGATAGAAGACAAGAGCAAGGAGAGAGAGAGAAGAGAGAGAAAGAGAGAGAGAGATAAGCGAATTCTCCAATGGAATGTCAAGGATGGCACTCCATGGGAGACACTCCACCGATGACGGGGTTACACCACCTACAGTTGAGAGCAGAGAACCTACTTATAAACCCCGGGCCCTCGCAAGTGTGTGTGCGTGTGTGTGTGTGTGTGTGTGTGTGTGTGTGTGTGCAGCTTGATCGGCTTTGTGGATTCTCATCATAGAAGGGGGAAAGGAGGGTGGGTGGGGGGTGGCAAAAAGTGGATGGGGGTTGGAGGTGGAGCGGAGGTTGAATTGTATTGGAGGAATCATTACTGGAATATTTTCTTTTCTCCGTCTCTTCACCCACGTCGTTGAAACGATTATACGTTTTCAGATTTGTAGGGTGGGGCGGGCATCGAAAGATTTTTTTTTCTTATGCTTTTTCGTGTGTGCATGTGTGGGTATGGTATGTTTGTGTGTATGTGTCCCTGTGTACGTGCAATAAGCCATATTAGTGAAGCACTTCCTGGTCTACTTCGGTCATGACGTTCTGCCGCATCACAGCTCAACATGCACTCACTTTGTGTGTTAGTTGAATTATTAGTTTCCTTGTTTAGTTTGTCTATCACGGGAAAAGATGGAGAGGGGAAGGAAGGGAGTAGCGGAGGGAGGGATGGAGAGGGAAGGACTTTTCAGAAAAAAAATAATATGGTGCACTTAACAAAGAAAATTATAAACATATGTTTAGCTTTCCCTCTCCCTCTCTCTCTCACCATCTCTCTTTCTCTCACTCTATCTATCCATCTATTTATCTATCTATCTATCTATCTATCTATCTATCTATCTATCTATCTATCTATCTATCTAT
>JBCEWB010143203.1:0-10883 GCA_039654565.1 Peronia peronii | reverse complement strand
ATATATGGAAGTCTTTGGATATTACAAAACCTGACAGTTTACCAAACATGACAGTAAAATTAAGGAATCAGTTCAAAATTAATATTCAATGAATAACGAAACAAATGCTGTACACAACTGCCTGCCTGACAATTCTGACTTAAATTCAACATTCAACAGATAAAACGACTGCTGTCTTTATATGAGCTATAAACAACTGTGATGTCTATCCTTCCCTCTCCACCTTCTGCCTATCTAGATTCTTTTCCTTTATCTTTCCGACGTTTAACTTTCTAAAGTCATGAGTAGCATTAGCCTACATCAATATGCTTTTTAAGGCTATGAATTAGAGAAAATTTCTTGGAATTTTACACTCACACAAAAAAATAAGGTATGAGGCAGAATATTCAGAAAGATCGAATTTCAGAGGATACAAACCAATATGAATCTTGGCGCGTTCAAATTCAACTATGCTGTGATAATTGATATACTATCATTATTCTGAACTGCTAACCGTCGCAGGCCATATTACGGTTAATTAAATTCACAGAAGGCATGAAAAATATAAATGGCAATTGTCATTTTATGACCGCTGTTCTTTCAATAGTATTTGTTTTCACAAATTGTTACACTGCACATATGTCTACTTGGATAGACATAATAGCATGTGCAAACTATGCTAAAAAAACAACGTATATTAACAGGGATTTGTGCATAGGGAAAGTTGAGTAACAGCACTATTGAACTGTATATCGATCGACTATATTGTGGAAGGATCACTATACTCCACTACGAGTGATGCCGTTTGTGTATTACACGGCAAATTTCTAGGCGAATATGCACTTATCATATAGGGCCAACGACAAGACTATTATAACAGACAGTTCTCCGAGTTCACGATTACACGCAATGAAATCATACCAAGCTCAATGATCCTATTTGTCATCAATTTGTTGTACACTTATGGAAAAAAAAAAAAGACAGATTTGATCGCTCGAACACATTCAAGAGAAATGCGCAGCTCAACAATTAAGCCTCCATCCCTGAACCTTTTTCACTCAGCCGGCTCTCCAGTGCCAGAAGAACGTTAAAACTACATTATCAAAATATATTTCCAGTTTCTCAACACGACTGATTCTACCCTGAATTCTAGTCTATCAACACACCTGATCTATACATACCAGGCAATGTTTCTTTACCTTTTTTGAAAGCAATGCATGGCATTTTCTTCCGCGTTGATAGGGGCAACAAAACGCAGCAGTTCACTGTGTTTTTCGCAATCCGGAAGATCCGAAGAGTATCACAGAAATGTGCAATTAATCTGGGGTCATGGGTCACGCCCAATGCATAATATCTTAGAATGGTGGATTTGATAGTACGAGATCCGAACATAGATTGGTACGAGCCTCTTTCACTCCAATCATTGATTGTCAGTCTATAGTTTTTTTTTTCTTTCCCAGCGACAACTTCCAAGTACATGTCCTTCGATTTAAATCCCTAGTTTTCTGTTTTTTATTTTGTTTTTGTTTTTTTCAAAATCAGAATGTTTTCTGAAAAGATGAGAGTCGATTTCCAAGCTTGTGATTCTATCTTGGGATCCTTCATGTCGCGATAGAATTCACAAACTTCAAACAAAAGTTTAAGAAATATTTGGAAGCGGCGATTTTCCAACTTGATAAGTGTGAGATTGGAACAGGCAGGAGAGTGGACATGGAAGAGAAAAAAAAACAAGAAAGAGAGACGAAAAGAATAACAGAAAGCCATTGAGAGAGAGAGAGAGAGAGAGACGTCAGAAGAGGAAGCAAGATGTATTACAGACGCATGCAAAACTGTAATATGAATGTCATTCATTTTCTTCTGAGTTTGACTCAATAAGTTAGGTATCAATGATGATAATTATTACGGTATTACAATACTACTACAGATACTGCTGCCACTACCGCTACCACTATCACTACCACAACCACTACCAGTACTATTACTACTATTACTACTACTACTACTACTACTACTACTAATAATAATACATGTAATAACAACAATGTATTTCCTCATGGATAAATAAAATATTCGTATTCTATCGTATAATAATAATAATAATAATAATAATAAGATAATAATAACATCATCATAACAATAACAAGAAAACCACCCCATTGTCTACTGGGAACAGGACTTGATCATGACTCATGATGGAACATCAACGAGGGAACGCTAGTTGTGGGGATTTTTAGCAATCATAATAGGCAGTTTTCTTAATAATTCACTGGCACATGCTTCGAAATCATATGAAGCTCGGTGACCCAATTTATCACCAAGTCTCTGCTACCTAGGAAAAAGAAGAAGAATTTGATACGATCTTCAAATAATTTCACAACTTTCCAACGATCACATTGAACAGAGACGAGGAGACGGAAAGATGATGACAAAAACTGCTATTATAAACAAAATAATTTAATACTGTTCTTCCACCGTTGCCCTTTCGTGTACCCACACTCCGATAATTCACAAAATGTAACTGGGCTTCACAGTAGAAGTCAGTGGTTCTCACCTCGTTTCAGGCCACGGACCACAACCAAATTAAAAAAAAAAAAAATGTGGACCATTTTCTGAATATCTTGATACGAATATCTAATAATAGCTTGTGGCATTCCCAGTTTTTGCATTAGAAAAAAAAACAAAAAACTCGCAACCACTTGCACATTTTTTTTTTCATTAACGACCGGTCCTGCAACACATTAAGGAAGGCGATATATTGTCGAGGACAGGAGCGATAGAAACGCACAATTTTAAATTATATACACTCATTTCCAGTTTGTTACCAAATACAGTGGACGTATCTGAGGACCATCCAAAAAGTCACCATGGACCACAAATGGTCAGTGGACCACTAGTTGAGAACCACTATTGTAAGTGGTGTATGAATTAACAACGAGATCTCGGCATGCAGAATTACATACGGGCTTTCATAATTGTGTGTGAGTCGAAATAACAAAATACGTATCTATTACACTAGAGTGTGAAAAGTAAAAAGATGAAGAGCATTTTCGGAGGAAACAGGTTTTCTAGACAGTTCTCAACATTGGAGGAATTTTTAAAAAAATGAAATTTGGAATGGCAATGAAGGAGATGAATGGGCGATGAAAGAAGACAAAGGAGGCCTAGAAAAAAGATGGGCTTGTAATACCAAAGCCTGGAAAGGTCTCGACTTTGCAGCCATAAAATGCAGCGACAAATGACGAGTGCTAAGTGCGGACGTTAAAGGCGAATACTCCAAAGACCAAACCACCATGGGATGAGAAGGGAGAGAATGGGGAAGGAAAGAAGGCAGGAAGGAAGACAGGAAGGAAGGAAGGAAGGAAGGAAGGAAGGATGGACGGATGGAAGAAAGGAAGGAGGGGGAAAAGGAAAGAAGAAAGGACGGAAAGCGGGAAGGAAGGAAGAAAGGAAGGAAGGAGGAAAGCAAGAAGGAAGGAGCATGAATACTTTAGGCTACTAGATAAATTTGTCTTCTTGTGTCCCGTCAGGAAATGCTACAATAAAAAACGAAGACTGATTAAATAAAGACTACCAAGAAAACACTGAGAATCTAATAGACAAATAATGACTTAGAAGAGACTGGACAAATATGAGTACATTTAATATAATCTGCAGTATGACTGCGACAGCTTATCTTATCCCCAATTTGGTATCACTATATAATATTCAGAACGTTCAAGGAAACAAACAACAAACGAATAAACAATACGTTATGATCACCGCCATAAGAAGGCCAGTGTACTTCTTGAAACAAAATTACTAGTGTTGGTGATGGTGGTGTTATAAATATCATCATCATTTTACAGAAATGTCTATCGGCAACTAACTTCATACACTGAAAGAAACAAACAACAATCTGTAGAACTCGAATATGTCAAATACTAAATAAAGTGATGGTAATGGCCAAGTTTTCGACATGTGTCATTGCCATTGTTACTCTATTATTAGACTGAAACCGGATCAACACTCAATCAAATGAGTCATCCAAAGGACTGTTGGATTTGACCGAATTTCTTTCGATTGAACTGCTATTGTTCTTATCGATGACATTAGTTCAAACTTGACCTGCTTCACAAGGACTTCAAGAGCTCTGTCAAAGTGAACAATTCAACCCCTTATCAGCCCTTGCGGTAGAAAACATCCCATTTCCTCGATGCTGACTTGCTCCGGCAAGACATTTTCCTCTTCTCTGTTTTCTTCTGCGGCAGAGCAAAGAAGACAATGCATGGGCTCAGTACTAATACACATAAAAGAGAGAGAGAGAGAGAGAGAGAGAGAAAGAAAAGAAAACGTTAAAAGAATTCAGGTGTTGTTGTTGTTGTTGTTGTTTTACATAAAACATATACCTTCTCAGTGCATGAACCAACTGTTGCTGTCTGATTATCAACAGTGAGCTATGGTCAGTAGATTTACATTTTTACACAGACTATGATCATGAGATTTATATTTCTACAAAGATAACACAACAGACTACATCTTCAGAGATCTTGGCATTGAAAAATATAATTACTTGTCTACATCATGCTTACTACGACAACTTCGCGCAAACCATCGTCACGAGTAATTTCCCACGAGCGCATCCACACCAATACTTGCCTAAACCGTGGTCAGTGATGGTTTCTGTTTTGTCCTGTGACTCGGCCTTCCTCTCGTCCATAGCCGCCGACAATAACTTGGCGGAATTTGACGTCTCCGGCGCCACGGGTGGAGCCGATGAACATCTTGTGCCAGACTTCTCTGGCAAGCAGAGTCGCCTGGTGACCCTATTGCGCATAGCCTGGGATGCCGGGGTGATGAATTCCAGCTTCTGCTGTCCTGAGCCGACTCCGAGTTTCTTGTGAGGAGACGCAGGCGTGACGATGCATTTCTTCGTGGTGGGTCTACTTAGAGCATCTTTCCGGATCATGGGTTTGGTGGGTGAAGAGATAAGCTTGGAGCTCGGGGTCGAATGGGTGCCGCCTTTGTCCCGCGAGAAAGATTGGATTAACTCTGCATTTTTCTTGGGTGGAGAGAGCTCTTTGGAACTCTTTCCAGCAGTTCGAATTTGAGTAACCGTGCCGTGAAAATGAGTCACGTCTCGATCTCCCACGGGTCTGTGAGACGCCGTGTGAGGCTGGGAGGAATTAGGACCCCGGGGAAAAGAATTCCGAGAGCTCATGAGGAGTAAGGAATTTGCCGCCGCTGCGGTTGATTTCGGTAAGCTATAGTCAATAGCTTCATCACAACACTTTTTATCACCAGCATCTGAAGGCACTAGTTTCGCTCGACTGTCGGATTTGTACATGGATTCGGTGTGTTTGTGAGGTAGAGGCGAAGAAGAGGCAATAACATCGTCGTCATCGTCATCGTTATCACAGCTATCATCTTTTCCTTTTAAGTAATCTTTGACGGGCGTCGCGACTGTGCTTTTGTGACCGACAACCCCAACATCTACGTTTTTCTCACTGTTATCACCACCATCAACGCTGCTGTCGTTCGCCAAATCTTTCTCTTTCCCTACAGTTTCCAACTGTTCGCCGCCACTGGCAGTACTGACATCTTTATCGGCTTCATCATCGATAATAAGACTATTCTCTTCATCGGAGCCCTCGTCCGAGTCATCGTCCACTTCCAGGGCGGAGTGGAAACTGGCCACCGAATGCGAGCGGACACTGGCCGAGTCTAAGCTAGCCGTCTCCAGACTGGAGGAGATCTCAGTTGTGGTGTGAGCTAGAACCGGACTGACAGAGGACGTGCTATCCCTATTCGGGGACAGCAGCGACGGCGATGGTGTGGAGTTTTGTGCCCGTGAGTGTCCGTCCGTCACGACACTGAGCGTGTTGGCTGACGATCGACCCTCCAGGCGAGCTCGATGCTCGGGCGAGACAGCAGCTGAGGGCGAAGGCGAGAAAGTGCCTTTGGCCATGGCCTTGATACACGGGCCCTTGAAAATGCCCACCTCGGGCACAAAGGTAGTGGCGTGGACCTTCCTCACGCCCTGCGGTTTCGAGTAAAGCGTGTGATAGTAGGGGAGGGCGGAGGTGGTAGCCTGCGTAGTGATGGTGCTGCTCATCTGAGCCGAGCCTGCGGAAAACCAAGTAATAAAGATGGGTTTGTTTACTGAGGACAACTGAACACAAGGCTATCTACTACAGGGGAAGGGCAGGGCTGCAAGCAAATACACTGGGCAACACGTCTATTGGGACAGAAAATTGTCGGGATAACAATAAAAACAAAGAACAAGGATACAGTGTCCGAATTTGCATGCAATAGGCAACCAATACAGTGATCTAGCTATTGTTATCCATATAGACTATACTATTGTATTTTTTATTTATTTATTTTTTCTTTCTTTCTTTCTTTCTTTCTTTAATGACATATGAAAGGTGGCCTGCTGAATTTGCGACTTTTATATACTGTCATACAGCTCATGTTTCATACCAAATTGATTTCGTCTGTTTTTCCCTTAGTGTGCCCTCATGCCACAATGCTCTCTTAGTTTGTAAATCTTGTAGGACATTTTCAATTTATATCCATATTGCAGGGAACTTCCTTTGCAGTTACAGATGTATGTGAATCACCTCGGTTTTCCATACCAAAATACACCAAAACAGAAACTAACACATAAGTTTTGCAGTAGAGTATTTCTCTACACCAAGCCCATATTGCATAAGGAAGAACTTTTACCTCCTTAGAGTAAAATCAAAATAAATTACTACACTGCGTGAGCCTTGATATCCAGATTGTCCTGTTCAGCTGTGCACTTCTGACTATCTTTTCATGCAAATTATCACTTACAATGTATTACAGGCTCGATAACAGAGATCTCTGGCCGACGAATTGGGAAATCGTATCCGGACTGGGACAAAGAACTGACGTAATTCCTAATACTGGCTCGGCAGACGAAAGCAACAAGTCGTGGTGGTGTTTGCCAATGAATGGGCTGCCGGGATGCTGATGTTGCTGCTGCTGCTGTTGCTGTTGCTAATGATCCTGCTGTTCATGACAATGATGGTGCTGGTGGTTTCAAGACTGTGGTCTATATTGGGCGATGATGCTGCGGTTGATGGTAGTGGCGGATGGTGGTGATGATGATGGCCATAACCATGAAGATGATGACAATGATGACAATTTGTCTCGTATTATGAAGATTTACAAAAACAAAACAAAACAAAAAATATGGCATTAGCGATGACGATGATTACAATGACGGTCGCTGATATGATGGATGGTGCTGACACTCGTGTTTTGTCCACGCTAACAGATTCAGAATGACATGAACTTACCTGTTCGTCCTTTCTCTTTGTACTTTGAAATATAAATAGTCTTCACAAGAATTTACAAACACTTTCTCACACGGACAAGCAGTAGAGAAAAGAAAGCAAAACACTGGAAACCTCAACCAAACCAGCTCTTCTTGTTAACTTAAGGAAACAGCAGAAGACTGACTGACCAGATCATGAGGGTTCTTCTCTAAGACTTGTTGACATGCAAACAGTTATTGCTTTGGGGAACAAAAAAATGAGAAATACTTGACTCACGACTCAATGCAAGGGCGAATGCAAGGACAAAAAATTACCTTTTGTAACTTTTGAAGACCGTAAAATCCGAAGTATCCACCAGGTCAATAATGAACAATATTAACCGCCAATAAATGCATTTACTTAATATATTTTTCACAAACCAAAAACTCCCATCAGACAGGATCAGAATTTTTGGGAAGAGCACTAATTTTGACCAGAGAAAAACTGAGCTTCAACAATGATTGGTTGCTAATGTGCTGATTTGTGATGTCTTAATTTCACTGCGTATACCCATAACCACAGCCACACCAGTCCCCGAAGGTCACTTATTTCAGTCGAACATGTAACATAAACGGCAGGCAGAAAATAAACTAAGCCACGAACACCATCCAAACTGATACTCATCGGGCCTTATGAGTGAACGGAGATACAGAAATCTAACTGCAGGTCGACAACATGGAAAAACCAACTTTTCGCTGATAAACAAACGAGAAACTGACAAGACTAAATTATCTGACAAAAACGAAATGAAAAGACTATTTAATTTCTCAAAAGTAATGTTCAAGTAACAAAATATTCCCGAAAACAAAACAAACATACAACGGCTTAGCGAGAAACATGCGCCTACTTTTGACATGACTACTGAAAAGGCGTTTTAAACTTCCTCTTTCCCGTGTTCGAAAATAAGCAACATACAGCTCGTGATATATTCACTATACTGACATGAATATTACACTGCAAACAAATATACAGATCCCGGATACAGCACTTCGGGTACACAGATTCTTTATAGGCTTACACAGCACGTCACCGGTACTTTGTATCCTGAACAACATCATAATATTATTATATCACACCATGTAGGTTACACTTACAGCAGTGAGCCTGTTTCGTTGACAGTTCGAGCCAGAAAGAGCTAAGGCCTCGTTGTTTCATAAAGTATGCGATTATGAAGTACACAATACAATAGTATGCGACAGATAAATCTCATATTAGCTCATTCCATATCTAACTTTATCAGTTATCGAGCAGACATCAGCTAATCGTGATTGGGATCGGCTATTTCGTCCCCGTCGTTTCATCCCAGAGACGGTCGCTGGGCAAAGAGCTATCAAATTTGCAAGAGGCATTCCAGCAAACAATTTTTTGCATAGGATCTATGGTGCAAAGAACAAAAAATTCAGGCTGTAACTTTTGTTCGGACCATGAAATATAACTCTACATACGATCCTCTAATCAGTTTTATCCAATTATTTAACAAACTTTCTCCTTTCTGAAGTATGGAGAAATAGCATATCCATTTTTTGAAATACTTACTCGGGACCACGGATTGATAGTGTTTCTATTCTGGACATGAAATAAACTCTGTGGCAATATAAATCATATCCTTCTAACCCACCTCTTCCCAATCCCTACATACCTTTATAATCTTTCAAGAAAGATGTACAAATATCAAGATTAGGCTAACAAAAACCAGGAAATTCGCAAACAGGAAAAATAGGACATGCTGACAGACAAACAATCGAATACAAAATGAGTAACATAGGCTAAGGCACATACAAATAAAAAGCTATGTCTAGTTGATTATTGCGAAATATTTCGTAAATGAATTTTAAAAAAAAAGGGGGGGGGGTATATCCAAAAGTGTCAGCAGACACAACAAAAAACATTTTGAGACGGTTGACTTTAGGGTTTACCTACGGCAGAAAGTTTGCACGTGCCGAGCCCTCTTCTTTTATCCTTAAAACTGTAAAAAATATTTGTGCTGCCTTATAAATAAACATTGCCTTGTACACAGCACACATTTCGTATTGAAAACTGAGACAGAATACGGGCAGAAGCAGGAAGTTTGTAGACAAAAAAAAAGAGTGACTTATAATTATAAACAGTAATGATGCCATTTAATGATGCCTTTAATAACGATGACTTATTTAATCATAGGACTCAAACCATAACAGTCAGTTTCTAAAGAAAATGAGTGAGTGCACGTATATCTACACTTGGCGGTGGGAGGGGAAGTGAAAGCGTGTGAAGCTCAGAAAAAGAGATACATAACACTGGAGAGGCTTTACATTGACTCCAGACCAAGTCCCATGCAATTATTGATGTAAGTTTGTATCGGTCAGGCCACCTAATTTGTAGACATATGTGTGTGTTGTTCACAGTGGAACTGAGAAAACCAAAACAACATTTTTACATCCAGCGTTCTGCTAAATATCCAGAGCAATGAACGGATTAGGAGACCGAAGATCAGATGAGTAGAAATAACAGAAAACTTTGACTAACACAAAATATTTAGGCTACAAACATCAGAGAAGATTCTTTCAATACTTGTTAAAGAGGTGGATACAGAGCTGATTGTTTGCGATCAACAATGTCGTGGAATGGCCACCAAAAAAAAAAAAAAGGCAAAAATTAATCTCCCCCCCCCCCCCCTCCCGGCCATTCCCTCCCTCCCTCCTCCTCCTTCATTTTCTTTCAATAGAATGAGCAATCTGTGAACATAATTATAAAGTAGACTACTTTATATAATACTGAACCCTAACAGCATAAAAAATAACCCCCATACAGCAATACCTTTAAACAAACTGTTATACCAAAATCTCAGATTAAAAAATGCAATCACTGTTTTCTCTTCTCGGTCTACACATAGCCTGTACTCCAAAAGTTAAATATTTCGCCCGATGCCTTGGAACACACGATCAGAACATTGTGTGATGCTGTCTGACTGCAGTTTTGTTATGAGTCAACACACTCAGCTCGTGGTTTGACTGAAGAAGAGCACTTCAGCCATGTAAGTGGTCTGACAGTAGAAAAAGAAGAACATGGTGAACCGAATGGGTGGGGTCAACAATAGCCAACTCAGGAAAGGGATGGGTTACAGCTGTGGTGGAGGATAGTAATGCTTAGTCAGTGTGTTACAAAGGCTTACAATGATAAATAGCTAGAAAGCTTCTAAAGTTAGTGAACCCATTCATGGTTTGCTATCATTATTAAGCCTGAGCCTTGACTCTGAAAGACTTCAGTAGAGCGAGTACTCTAAACAAGAAATAGAACTTAACGTCCTGAATTTTCGCTCATCAATGTTTTTTTTTTTTTTTTTTGGTTTGTTTGTTTGTTTTTCAAAGCCACAATAGATTTCAGAATGGTATCTGTAAAACAGATAAGATGCGCCAAGGAAAACTGATAATGGTAACAGATCAAAATGGCATTAAAGAAGTCTAGATTAAATTGGGAAGACAGCCCAAAAGCGAAATCTACATGGAAAAAAGACCAAAGGTGCTGAGGGGGGGGGGGGGGGGGTTAAAAGATGGGGAGGAGGAGTAGAAAAGCCGAGGGGGGGGGGCGTGAAAAAAGGTCTAG